>JARBWI010000523.1:0-54367 GCA_037576405.1 Campoplex capitator | reverse complement strand
TGGTCTTGGGAAATTGCTCCTTAGCTGTAAGCGTTGTAACTTTTGGAATATTCTGTAAGAGCGTCAAGTTTCACCGTAACCGATCGAGATCTGTTACGAAAAGGAGACGTCTTTTATTCATCCATGCAATCGGGTGACTATTCACTATTCGAAAAGCTCAAATTTGAGGAAAAGAATACACAAAAATGTCGTTCCGACGACCTGAATGAAACTCAACAGCTAAGTGTCGATTCCAATATCGTAACCTTTTGATACCGTATGGCATTCGTATTGATTGAAGTTTCAATGGATTAAAATGTGAAAGAATCCTGGAATAACGTATGTACGTTTTAGCTACGTTATATGATGTAAACAAAAAATTTTCCCCTCAAGTGCAGATTCTATCAAATAAATCCAAATTCTTTTATTGATGTAAGAAAGGTATACGTTTTAAATGAGAAATGAAATCAGACATAAAAAAAGCCGCTACCATCGTCGCACATACTGATACCGCAAACAACTCTAATCACCGCGGTGACCACGACTTGGCCCACGATCGTCCTAAGCACGTGCTTGATCTTGATTCATTGGCTTCGGCTAACCTTTCAAATATAAGCCCCACTTCACGTGAAATCATTCAATTTACCTGGCGATTAATTTATCGAGAACTGTAAATATTATTATTTTTATACAAAACGAAACTATTGAAACGACAGTAATAGCAAATGTATCGCAAAAAAATCATAGATAATCGTCCTGACGCTCGTAAACCACGCGCCGTCCTCGTAGCTCCATTGACGTGACTCTCGTCGTCGAGCGTCACTGCTGGACCGCGTGGTTCTCGAAGATATTTGTCCAGGCGCTCGTAATCGCGCGCCGCCCTCGTAGCTCCATTGACGTGACTCTCGTCGTCGAGCGTCACTGCTGGACCGCGTGGTTCTCGAAGATATTTGTCCAGGCGCTCGTAATCGCGCGCCGCCCTGATAGCGTCACCGACGCGACCCTCATAGCTGAGCGCCATTGCTGGACCGCGTTGGTCTCGTAGATAATTGTCTTGGCACTCGTAATGACACGCCGTCCGCGTAGCATCATAGACGTAACCATTGTCGTCGAGCGCTACTGCTGGAACGCGTTATTTTCGTAGATAATTGTCCTGACACTCCTAATCACGTGCCGTTCTCGTAGCTTTACTGAAATGACCCTCATGGTCGAGCGCCACTGCATGCTGGACTGCGCTGTTCTCGAAGATATTTGTTCTGACGCTCATGATCACACGCCTTCCACGTAGCGTCACTGATGTAACCTTCATCGTCGAGCGCTACCTCTGGACCACGTTGTTCTCGTAGATAATCATCCTGACACTCGTAATCACGCACCGCTCTCGTAGCTCGGCCGACGTGACCCTCATCGTCCAGCGTCATCGCTAGACTGCATTGGTCTCAAAAATATTTGTCCTGATACTCGTAATCGCGTGAAGTTCTCGTAGCGTCACCGACGTGACCTTCGTCGTCGGGGGTCACTGCTGAACGGCGTTGTTCCCGTAGATATTCGTCCCGATGCTCGTAATCGCGTAACCACCCCTCGTAGCGTTACCGAAGTAACCCTCGTCGTTAAGCATCACTGCTGGATCACGTCGTTCTTGAGATATTTGTCCTGACGCCCGTAATCGTGCGCTATTCTCGTAGCGTCATCGGCGATACCCCCATTGACGAGCGTCACCGCTCTATCGTAACTCGTGGCTGCTCGTCGTCGTGGGTCTTTGCCATAAACGTCACAATATCGTCGTGCAATACTTTTCTCACCATGCATTATTTTCATCGCCATCGAAGTTGAATTTCCATACATATAACATTGACATCATTATTCTTTGTGATAATAATAACAAAATCATAACAATGTCATAAATTGAAAATATTTAAAAAAGAATTATTTATCCATTTTATACTCTGCTTCCTTCAATATATATATATTACCCCCCCACCACCGCGAAAAGTTTTGTTTCGAGAAAGTATAGTCTCGGCGAGCCTCGGGCCAGCAGACGACAGGGCTGTCAATGTACTCGTCCCGAGACTCTACCGAGTCTCTTGATATATACATATATATCAATTAGAAATTAGGTTTGGAAGAAACATGAGATATATATAGAGTTAATTGAATGCATTTTTGTCTCAATCGCCATAAATACAATCATGATATATGCGTATATTATTTCTATCGAAACCGAGATTCATTCACGACACGACGAATTCATTCATTCATCATCTCATCACAGTCATCATTGATTGATCATGATAGTATCATGATAGTATATCAAAAAATTGCCAACTTCATATGTCACACTTTTGTAAAACCGCTGCGTTCAGGGATTGCGAAAATTATGCCTGACGAACAAGCTACTGGAGCTGCGAATGACATTAACATAAATGAGATCTCCGTAATGCGTATAGCTACAGCATTGATTTTTTTTCTAGATGAAAGAGAAAAAAAAATAAAAAATAACTGCTAGCTTTATATTTCTCTAAACATAAGATAAACGTAAATAACTGATTTCAAATTTTTAAAGTTGGGTTAAAACACGGTCCTTGCTGTGTAGAGATTCACGGTAGCTGTCATGTCTTTGTTTTTTTTTTTTTTTTCGAAATCTTCTTCGAAAATGTACTTGTCTCGATTCGCTGCCGCGAATCTTTAATTATTAGGGTGATGCAAATAAAATGATATTTTTTTTTTTTTTCGTTTAACTTCGATAGCTTTTAGTGCATATCAAAAAAGTAACTTTCCCAAAATTTGAGCTTAAAAAAAAAAATTTTTTGAGGTCGCGCATGTCTGGCTTAGAGGCAAGCACGCTAGTGCTTGCCTCTAAGCGTCCTCGGGAGGTCCTCGGTTCGATTCCCGGTCCCGTAGTCTTTTCGCGAGATCTAAATATGAGCGTGACCAGCTCCAGATGTATATACGAGACATACGCAGGTACTTGTACATGCGTGTGTCACATGTATTGAAACGTACCCGCACTCACTACACTTAATCCCGATCCCGAACGCGAGAGATACAACGCGACGGCGCGATCGCCGACATTTTTTACTCACGACAACGACAACGACGCGCGCGTTCGTCCGGGCGGCGGCCATCTTGGGCATCGGCAACAAACGACCGAGACTACCGACGCGAGCGTTACCGACGCCGCCAAGCGTCGAAAAAATTAAATAAAATATTTTTTTGTTTTCTTTATTTCTTTCGATTAAATTATCATTCAATATCGTAATTAGGTTTAAAATTTCGGAGAAAAATTAAAGAATCGAAACAAAATAAGCGCGAGTTATAATTTTTCCGAAAATTCTCATAATTTTAAATAAATAAAAATGCGTGTTACAGCGCATGCGCAGTAGCTAAATTTGAGAGAAAAATCGACATATTTTTATTGTTTATAAAATTAATTAGTTGTTTCTTCATGCGAAAACCAATTCGATAAATCATTAAATAATAATAATAAGCGACAAATAATGAAAAATTTGAGACAAAAATAACTGAAAAACATAAAAAGCGGATTTTCGCGCATCCGAGGATGCGAGAGTGGGGGTAGCGGCGAGCGAATGTGTGAGCGTAAATGAGTAGTGGGGAGCGTGTTGAGCGAATGAGAAAATAGAACATGCGCAGCAAGCGGTTCGAGATTAAAATCAGGCGGCGCATCGAAAGCGAGGGAAAAGTGGGGTATAAAAGTCGCTGCTCGACCGCTCTCGGGATCAGTTCCTCTGATCACTTAGACTGGCTCGGACCTCCTAACAGAGCTCTCTTCAGTAGAACACTCTACCTAGTTCCAACAATTCATAAAACCTTTGTTCCTATTTTTCCTTGATGCCTGGGATATTGGAGGGGTTCGGCGACGTTCTCATCCCGTAGTCCAGGATCACTCCTATTATTTTTTTTTTACTTTCCAATTAATTGATGCATGGGACATTGGAGGGGTTCGGCGACGTTCTCATCCCGTGGTTCATGGTCAATTATTTCCTTACCTCGTAGATGCTCAGGACATTGGAGTGATTCGGCGACGTTTAACTCCCGTGGTCTGGGGTCTGCATCCTCTCCTGTGTTGCAAGGGATATTGGCGCTATTCGGCGACGTTTAGAGCCCGTAGCCTAAGCGATGCTCACCTTTTTTATTATTTCTTTTATTTTTATGTTTGTTGGAAACAGGTTAGAAAAATTATTTATTTATTTTGAAAATTAAATTTAAATTCAATTTGATAAAATTTATAGCCGAGGCAGTCTGAGCGGAACTGGAGATTTATTATACATCCAAGAGGTTATTCGTTAATAAAGCGAAATTATTCATAAACAAAGTGACATTCTTGAACAAAGTGAAAAATATTATAAAATAATTAAAAAAAGTGAATTAAATCAATACCCTTGGATTTATAATTGATTTTTGAAATAAAACGATTATTATTATTATTATTCGGAACGACAATCCAAAAGGCAGCGGTAAGAACTTTGGTTTATAAAAAACAAAAATTATTTAAATTATTATTATATCGAGTCAAGTCACTTTTGGATTGTGGTTAATTTTGAATATTTGAAAAGCGAATAAAAGAATAAACAGAATAAAACAGGTTGTTCCAGGACAAAACAGAAATAAGAAAATAAAGCCAAATTCACAATAAAATTTCTTTATTATAAAAACGCAGGAGACACACAAAAAAAAAAAAGAGAGATACAATAAAAAGCGTGCAGGTTAATAAGCAGTACAGCGTGCGACAATTAATAAAACAAATAAAGCGAAAATAAAAGAAAAATTGTTTATTTTTTATTGAGAAAATCTTCATGGATTTTCGTACAGTAAATTGCAAAGATTCTCATTTCTTTTGAATCTCCGTGTTCGCTAGAAATTCGAATTACGCAAACAAAATAAAAATAACAAACAAAAATAGAAATTAAAAGAAAAATAAGAAACAATTTTCATAAATCCGGTAACGCGATCGAAATATCTTTATAAAATTATCCGCGAGATCTTTATTTTGTAGAACGCATCGTTAATTTGAATAAATTTCATTTTGTTATATTTTTTCACATAAAAACCGCGTTTTTCACGTTCTTTCATACCTGCTCCTTTTTAGATTTAAGAAGCACGAACCGACGCGTAGCGACGTGCACTCGGTCGATAGGTGTATAACGTTACAGTATATAGCTGTAGTTCATGTTTACATTCTCGCGACAAGGCGTGACGTAGCTCCGGTACCGTGAAGCGAACCCTGGGCCGGCTGTAGTGGCACGGGTTTTCCGCAGTTTCCCTGTGCCCATGTAATCGAGTGCCATGGCGAATGCGCTACAGAGGGGGAAGTCGGATGCGGCCGCATGGGGGTACTGGCAACTCTGCCGACCCTGCATTAGACTATTAAAGCATCTACGCCAGGGGGACAATGCAAATAAAAAAAAAAAAAGAAAAAGCAAATAGGCACGCCCCCTTCTCTCTTCGGCCTACACCAATCTCATGTGCACTACGACACATCCAGACAAGCGAATTCACATTGTTTTCCGTACGCTAGTCACAAGCATCGATCTGTCGTCTTCAATCAGAAATTTGCTAGGTTCTTTTTAATTTTTTATACACTGTAGTACAACTGCACAGGAATCGGAAATACATTCTATAAATAACAGAAAAATTAATGAGCGTTAATAAAATAAGCGACGCCAAGCGTCGTAAATTGACGAAAGAAAAACAAGAAAAAGAGTAGCTTATGGCTAAAAAAACTCCGCGAATTGACAATTTTTTCATCCATCACGAAACAGTTGAAGCAACGACGCAAGCATCAAGTTCTGCTGTAACTGAGGGTTCGGGCGAGGTAAATATCGATGTACCATGCACCCTAGGGTGGTCCTTAAAAAGGTCACATTTTTTTTTTTACTCTCCCAGAAGCTTAAACGCTTTCTTAGCATTGAAAAAAAATACTCACCAAATTTCAGCTCTTTATCTCAATCCTAAATCGACCCCCACGAGTGTCAAAATTTTCCATTTAAATAACACAGAAGTTTTTCGATTTCATGTTCATCTATCTAAACCTCGGCTTCATCTAATGCTTCTATATTGTAATTACGCTCGATTTGTAGATAATTTAATACTCTCCAAAGTTCCTTCAACCATTTTTATTGTCACCCCCATTGTTTTGAAGGTATAAGTCTTTAAAGTCATATTTGTTAAGAAAATTTACCTTTTTTCGCTAATAATTGGTCAACGATTGGATTTACAACAAAAAATGAGGAAACAAATTTTATAGGAAATTTAATTAAATACAAAAAAATTCCAACGCCAATTCCGCCAAGTCTTGAGTTTGGAATATACAACCCTACAAATAGGAGAGTTACTAAGTTACAGCTAACATATTAATTTTATCGCTCGTGTTTAAATGGCGAACTTGTAGAATTGTAGCATTTCCTAGCCAAAACTATATTACATCATTGCACTTTTTTTTATCGATGTTTTTTTTTATCGTTTATTGATATGACGTCAATTTTTAAATTACCATTCAAATATAAATCATAAGATGCTAATATTTCCTGATTTTTTTTTGTCTGAGTTTTATATAAAATTTGTACTGAATTTCAAAGTCGTAGAAAAATTTATTAGTTCTCCGTATTGGGTAGTTTTTTTGAAATTCCCGTTTTTGCGCGGTTAAATGTTTTTCATTCATGAAAAATTTTTACATGTTGCTTCGATGAATGTTGAGCTTTGCCTATTTTCCCCCATAATTAGCATAACTGTATAAAATTCGATCCACGTTTAAAAAAAAAAAAAAAAAAAAAAAAATTGAATTCATAATAGTCTTATTTTTACCACTGCCGTTCTTGACATTATGATTGAAGAAGAAAACTCAACTTCTGTAAATCTTATATTATGGAATGAATTTTTGTTGTACTGTGATTGCACAAACTTTTACGAGCTTATATCCCTTTTCACATGCCGGTAAGATCAATTATTGTTGTTCGGAATGATTTCATATTTTTCCGCCAGAGTAGGGTTTTTATGAGTGACTTAACCTACAAAAAAAACGCTTTGAGCTGTCTTGATCAATTATTATCTAACAGCGATAAACAAAATTAAATATAAAAACTGAAGAATATGTACAAAAAATATATGGTGAATTTTTTACCTAGTACTGTATTTTTATATCGGATATTATTCTTTTATCACTTCTTATTTATAATTGAATAATCGATTATTAAGAGAATCATTTAAAAATGGGGTTATGAAGTAAACTTGCTGTTCAGCGACTTTTACTTTATTCGAACTGAAAATACAAAACGTTAATTTTAAAATTGACGTCGAATCGAAAAATTTTTGCATAAAATTAAATTTCCTACAAAATTTATTTTCTCATTTTTTGTTGTAAATTCAATCGTTGACCAATTATTAGCAAAAAAAGATAAATTTTCTTAACAAATATGACTTTAAAGAGAGTATTAAATTATCTACAAATCGAGCGTAATTACAATATAGAAGCATTAGATGAAGTCGAGGTTTGGATAGATGAACATGAAATCGAAAAACTTCTGTGTTATTTAAATGGAAAATTTTGACACTCGTGGGGGTCGACTTAGGATTGAGATAAAGAGCTGAAATTTGGTGAGTATTTTTTTTCAATGCTAAGAAAGCGTTTAAGCTTCTGGGAGAGTAAAAAAAAAATATGACCTTTTAAGGACCACCCTAATGCACCCTGATAATTAAATATATATATTAGACTGTCATTTGAATTTCTTTCTTATTTTTCGACCGCGAACGTTTTAGTACAAGCTGAAATAGTTTTTTTTTCATTACTCGTAAAAGGGAGCCTGGGCAACAAATCCTGTCGGCCTCAATCGAAAAAATAAAATGACTAAAATTTGTTATATTTTTACGAACCTTTGCGAAAAAGAGGGCTTTGGGAACCAACTGTAAAGATTACCTTATTATTCTGGGTATTTTTTTCAATTGAGGCCCACAAAAATTTTCACCCGGGTGCATGTTTTACAAGAAACAAGAAAAAAAACAATTTAAATAACTTATACTAAAACGTTGGTGATCTGAGAATATTTTTTTTTTAATAACAGTCTGGTGTATATTTCCTGCACTATACCGTATCCTGCAATTCTTTCCCCCATTCTCTTGATTTCAGCAATTATCGCGTTTGCATGTAGAATCTATTGTCGGAAATAAAAAGGAAGAGGAAAAATAGTCGACAAAGTCACAAATACAGCGATTTCTGCAGCTGAAATTCGTGGCGATGATGATGACAGCATTCTCATATTCTAATCGCAAACCCAACTGATTCCTTATTAGATTCTGCAGATTTTTCTGACTCTGGTCTGTGGCCAACAAGGAATTCGGAAATGATTGATTTCATTTTACGAAATCCGTTGAAGCAACAGGATCCGAGAATGAATAATTTCACGGCTTCAAAACGTGTTTATGGGTCTAAAACAAGATATTGTACTGAGCAAATATTTTTTCAAAGAACACCAAATGGGGAAATGCATCGACGAGAATGGTTAGCATATTCCCTCTCGAAAGGTTGCATATATTGCATACCTTGTAAGCTATTCTCAACATCAGTAAACGCGTTTACAGAAGGCTTCAACGACTGGAAGAATGATGTGCGAATAGCCGAGCATGAGAGAAGTCTTGGTCATCGGAAAAATACTCGAAAGTTTGTGATGCGAGGAAATATATTGGGAAAGATTGCCAGCAA
Organism: Campoplex capitator; assembly: GCA_037576405.1. Taxonomy (NCBI): domain Eukaryota; kingdom Metazoa; phylum Arthropoda; class Insecta; order Hymenoptera; family Ichneumonidae; genus Campoplex; species Campoplex capitator. The sequence goes on along the minus strand of JARBWI010000523.1, from coordinate 45,675 downwards.
GTTGCATATGAGGTATTCCACGTCAAACCGGCGGACTTTTTCCCTGCCCCTCGCCGATTTGGTTAATTATTTTTTATATGATTATATGAAGTCTAAAAGACACCCTGGAATTTTTTCAGATTTTTCTGAAGAGTCGTTTTCGAAAAAAAAAAAACATCCAAAAAAATCCAAAAAAAAGCCCCATTTTAAAAATCTGAAAAAATTCCTAAAAAACGCTGATTATATGCCAAATACTTTGAGCTACCGCCCGTAGTGGAAGTACGATTTTTTCTGGGTGTTAATCGGCTAATAACGTTGAAAAAATTCAAAAAATGCCGAAAAACACGTACTCTGACCCAATAGTTGAATATTTTCGTACCCAAAAAATTTTTTTAAGCCAAAAAAAATTTTTGGCTTAAAAAATTAAAAAATTTTTTTTTAAGCCAAAAAAAATTTTTTTCAAGACAAAAAAAATTTTTGGCTTAAAAAATTAAAAATTTTTTTTTTAAGCCAAAAAATATTTTTGGGTACGAAAATATTCAACTATTGTGTCAGAGTACGTGTTTTTCGGCATTTTTTGAATTTTTTCAACGTTATTAGCCGATTAACACCCAGAAAAAATCGTACTTCCACTACGGGCGGTAGCTCAAAGTGTTTGGCATATAATCAGCGATTTTTAGGAATTTTTTCAGATTTTTAAAATGGGGCTTTTTTTTGGACTTTTTTGGATGTTTTTTTTTTTTTTTTCGAAAATGACTCTTCAGAAAAATCTGAAAAAATTCAAGGGTGTCTTTTAGACTTCATATAATCATATAAAAAATAATTAACCAAATCGGCGAGGGGCAGGGAAAAAGTCCGCCGGTTTGACGTGGAATACCTCATATGCAATATATTCAAGAATGCAATTACTGGCGACAAGTACTAACTCGCGTTATAGTTGCGATAAAGTTTCTTGCATCCCGAGGCTTAGCTTTTCGAGGAAAAGTCGAGAAATTTTGATCGATCAGCAATGGCAATTATTTGGGTATTCTCGAATTGATGGCTCGAAACGATCCGTTTCTCCAAAATCATATTAATCGATTCGGAAATCCAGGAAAAGGAAATGTTTCCTATCTTTCTAAGATTATTTGTGAAGAGTTTATTGCGATGATATACGATGATCTTCTCAAAAAATTGATCTTGGAAGTAAAGGCTTCTAAGTATTACGCAGTAAGTGTAGATTCGACTCCTGATATTTCGCATTCGGATCAGTTAACCTTCATTATCCGGTACGCATGCAAGAACAGAGAGCCCACAGAACGTTTCTTGCAACTTATACCTATTGAAGGTCACAGCGCTACTGTGATAGAGCAGGCGATTATGCAGGTCTTGTTCGATAAAGATATTGACATAATTGATGGCCGTGGACAATCATACCACAATGCCAGCAATATGTCGGGCTGTTACAGTGGGGTACAAGCCAAAATTATCGAACGTAATCCTCTGGCGATTTACGTCCCGTGCGCAGCGCATTCCCTCAATTTAGTGGGTCAAGCAGCTGCTGAATGCTGTTCGAGAGCAACCAGATTTTTCATGTTCGTGCAACACGTCTACACGTTCCTGAGTGCATCTACATCCAGGTGGGCACGAATAAAATCGAAGGTCGAGAATCAGCCTGAAATGCTCTTCCCAAAAAGTTTATCCGGTACACGATGGTCAGCTAGAGCGGAAGCGTGTCGAGTACTTGTGAAATCGTGGGAGAGTTTGCGAGACGCTCTCGACGATATTGTACAAAATGGCTCGGAAAAGCCATCCACAAAAGCCGAAGCCGAAGAATTGTCGCAACAATTTGGGTTGCTTAAGACCACCATAATGGCTGTGACCTGGAGCGATATCTTGGAGCGTTTTGAAAAAACAAATAAAAGTCTTCAACGCGTTAACATCGATTTGACAACAGTCGTACAATTGTATGATGCGCTCCAAGCATATGTTGTCGGTTCACGTGATCGTTTCGACCACTATGAAGAGAAAGCAAAAGATCTATCTCAATGCAACGAATATGCGCATGAAAATCGGCGAAGCAGAAGAAGGACCGTTCGGATCGACGAGATAAACGATAATGAAGCTGTATTTGACGGAAAGTAAAATATGCGTTGTGACGTGGTAATTTTGCCTACGTCACAAAATGATTAAAAATTGGCACGGCACGAGAAAGAAGCGTTCTTCGGCATCGAAGAATTTCTCTCGAGCAAATCCAGAAGGGCCAAATGCGAGCGTATTTACCGAATATTAATTTATTTTCATTAATTTTATTATTGTACGAGCGAGCGGCGGTTATCCACGATAATTTCGAGTCGAGGAAGGATTAGGCGATTCAGAGAGGGGATACCGAAACGTCATCGAGTCGGAGAGCAGAGGGAAATTAAAATTTCGAGTTTCGCTGTCGAAGGTCATTACGCGTGGGTCGCTAACTCCATGCCCTCACCCTCAGCTGTCTAACCTCAGGATGCGTCCATCAGCATCTAGAGATCGCCATATTCTCGTTTGAAGCAGAAGGCACAATGTCATCATGTCGAAAAATCGAAAATACCGCTCAACCAAACATCGAAATTACCGCTCAGCATAACGTCAAGCGTATCGGCTCAGCATATCGTCCGAATTCAAAATAATACGTTGAGGTCAGGTCGGCGAGAAAAGGTTCTTGAAAACTCTCGAAAATTCTAGAACAAACGGTTGCGATTCTCGCGAGTAGGCTAAGGGTGGGGGGTTAGGACTCTAGTCCGCGTACTTGCTCTCGCGACAATTATCGGGGACTCGAGTTTTGGGCAGCAATGACGGAGGATGTCTTTTCTCGGGCCGTTGCCGTTCCTGATCAAAAATCCGACGCCGCCAGAATATCGATGGAGAGATTATTTTCCGTGGTCTTTTTCCGGATCTCGTCCTACGGAAACTGTAGTGGTGAGCCGTCGTTTCGCTCTTATTGTCGTTTTATGATATTTCGTAATGCATTACTCGCGAGCATCTTTTGAAGAACTTTGGTGTTTAACGAGCGATATTGTTTCGGGGTACGCACGCGTTTGGAAAATCCTGGTTACGCCTTGTCTCGCGATTTTTATCTCTCGCGATTTGTCGTTGTCGTTCAATGAATTTGAATTGCCGAGAGGAATTCTATTATAATTTTGTCGAATCTCGAGATCCATAGTTTCAGTAATTTTTGTTATATAATTGTCGGTATCGATCGGGTCACCTATCTTTAAAGTGCGTTAATGGCGAAATTCTTAACGTTACGAAATTGTGTATTGTGGGCGATCGAGCTGAATACTTTGTAAAAAAAAACGATTTGTCGACGGTTAACAGAATTTTATTGTAAAATAATTTTGTTATCGAAAATTAACTTGAAATCATCCTCTAATTTTTATTATCGAAAGTTTAAATGATTTGTAAATCATATTATCAATTTTCCGGAAAAATATTTTCATCATTGTTTTTTTTATTTAATAAATTCCAATTGTAATTCCGGATTTTCGTGTGAGTAAAGAGTGATTATTTTGTTAACTTGCCTGAACACGCCCCTCTACCAACTTGGTTTAAAACTACAGCTACGACCGGGAAACCTTCATATTCGTTCTCGATAATTTCGAATAAAATTTGTCTAAGATCATCTTAGGCTGGCGTCCAAGGAATTATCGAGATCGGAATATTTCGTGCGACCGTTGGAAAAAGTCGTCACAGCGTATAAATACATATCTCGTCATACTCGATCGATTGTCAGGTGAATTAGAGAGAAGAAGTGTGGCATACAAAAATGCTAACGCTCGCTTTGGCTTTCTCAGCCGTTTGCCGTTACTTACGGATGCCGAGATTATTACACAGTGCGACAATTTACAGACGATATACTCCACCGATTTCAATAACGATTTTGGAGAAGAATGTTTGCATTTCCGGAAGTTTAGACAGGAAATAGAATTGACGGACGATGACAAGAACATTCGAAATTTTTTAATGATTATTCGCGAGAAGAATATTGTTGCGACATTCCCAAATATGGATATCGTTTTTCGAATGTATCTTACTCTTTTCTCGAGTAACGCTACCGGGGAACGTTCCTTTTCGACGTTGAAAAGGGTAAAAACTTATTTACGGAATACGATGGGTCAGAACCGTCTCTCTAGTCTTGCCTTTTTATATGTGAACGCCGAACTTGTTGATATGGCAGAGACCGATGCAATTATCGAAAAATTCGCAAGCTTAAAAGCAAGAAAGCGACCGATTTAATCCTTAATTCATAAATATTACTAAATATAATATAATAAATATACTATCTCTGTATTAGGGTGGCCGCAACTCGGGTCATTTTTTTTTGCGCATTCCTTTGCAGAAACATCATCAACATAAATTAAAAAAAATGTATACCAAGTTTGAAGGCGTTAAAAAAGTTTTAAGGGGTGCCCCCGAAGATTTGAAGTTTTAAATGCAAAATAGTGTATTTATCGAAATTGTTGCTTAATTATTTTCTGCCTTGTATAATAATGACGATAAAAATCTGAAATTCGGCAGACTTATTGTTCATATCGAAGGGTACGAAAAGGATTTTTTTCAGATTTTTCCGAACATTATTTCCATGATTTTAACGGTTCCAAAGATAACCATATTTTTTATTTTTTCAGTACTTTTATCAAGGTCCCTTGAAGTACTTTTGAACGTCACTTTGAGGCATTTAGACAAAATTTGAGCCGTAATTATCAGTGTACGCTCAACAATAACTCATCAAAACTCGAACTTACGTAAGATTTCATCGATGTCCGTCTGTCAACGTTTAGAAACGTTTTTTGAAAATCTCCGACAATTTGCGTCGTGATTAATCTTCGTTCCTCGTCATTAGTGAGTCTTTTATTGACACTTTTGAAGAATATGTGAAGTTACATGGAAACCAATTTTTTTTTTTCAAATCAATGGGAGCGTGATATGAATATAGGGGACGTGAAATATCATTTTATAGCACTGTGTGACCTAAGCCCGCAATTGAACAGTATCGTCAAAACAATTTTCAATTATGAATTTCAGTTACAGAACTGAAAAATATTTTTCTATCGCATCTCTTACCGATTTTTCCATGTTCTATTACATCTTTGGCTTGTTTGCGTTTATTGAGGTTTAAATTCCATCTTTTTATCGGTGTTCATCGTATATTGATTAGATATTATCAACTAGACCAATTAGTCCTAGCTTTCTGTGGTTTTGCCAAGAAATCATAATCTTCTCGTTAATTCCTTTTAGCGTTTTTGTACAGTCCGCCAATCTGTATACAATTTCTCAACTTTTGCAACACACTTGTATAAACCTGGCCCAAGCATACCAGCTTTGTCCTAGGAATATAATTTTTTCTTCAGGATCAGCACTTTATTATGAACTGTAATTTATCTAAGGCATATTCGAAAAAGCACTTTCAACAATTGCAATTTCCTCGGCAATTTATTTCGAGACGATTGTGAATTAACGTTGCCAGTAATATGAACGCTTTTCGCAAATCATATTTTCTTTCCGTCGCTGCCTACACTTTCCGTTGTGTTCCGTTGACTCTAGTAGCAAGTGTAATGTGTATCAGAAGAAGTGAGGAAGGTTGAAACGAGTTCCAAATTGACACCAGCTTCCTCAATCAGGATGTCTCCCGATGGTGTTCGAGTACGAGCTATCAATTTGGTGTTCAAATCGTGAGCAAAATTGCCGTTGTCAATGACGTTGTGGAAAGAGGAATCAAATTCATTACAGAGTACAATTCCCGACTTACTAACGATGAGGAACAAAAACAGTACGTACTGCAAGTCGTCGGAGATTAACAAAAAACGTATCCAGATGCTAACAAAAGGACTTTGCTTCGACCACTTCGCCGATGAAATCTTACGTAAGTTCGAGTTTTGAAGAGTTATTGTTGAGCGTACACTGATAATTACGGCTCAAATGTTGTCTAAATCCCTCAAAGTGACGTTTAAAAGTACTTCAAGGGACCTGGATAAAAGTACTGAAAAAATAAAAAATATGGTTATCTTTGAAACCGTTAAAATCATGGAAATAATGTTCGGAAAAATCTGAAAAAAATCCTTTTCGTACCCTTCGATATGAACAATAAGTCTGCCAAATTTCAGATTTTTATCGTCATTATTATACAAGGCAGAAAAGAATTAAGCAACAAGTTCGATAAATACACGTATTTTGCATTAAAAACTTCAAATCTTCGGGGGCTCCCTTTAAAATTTTTTTAACGCCTTCAAACTTGGTACACATTTTTTTTTAGTTATGTTGATGATGTTTCTGCAAAGGAATTCGCAAAAAAAAAAATGACCCGAGTTGCGGCCACCCTAGTCCTGATTTATTCATTACATTTACTTGCAATCCTAAATGGTCAGAAATTGAAGATATCTTGAGTAAAGGTCAAAAATCTTATGAAAGACATGACGTAATAGCAAGGGTATTTTATTTGAAACTTAAGAAATTGATGAATCTTATAACAAAAGGTTGTATCTTTGGCATTACCAAGTGTCATATGTATACTGTGGAATGGCAGAAACGTGGACTTCCTCATGCTCATATCCTTATTTGGTTGGAAAATAAAATTAGACCTAACACTATTGACGAAGTTACCTCGGCTGAATTACCTAATTCCGATAATGATCCCAATCTTTATGAAAGTATTAAATCGACAATGATTCAAGGCCCGTGGGGACTTTAAAATTTAAGTTCACCTTGCATGAAAGATGGTGTCTGCACAAAACGATACCCAAACCCTTTCTTAAAAGAAACTCAAACAGGTCAGGATGACTATCCTCAGTATCGTAGACGTTCTCCAGTAGATGGTGGAATATCAATAAAACTAAAAGGATTTGATATTGATAATCGGTGGGTCGTACCTTATAACCCAGTTTTATCAAGTACTTTTAAAGCTCATATTAATGTTGAGTACTGTAATTCAGTTAAATCGATTAAATATATTTGTAAGTACGTAAATAAAGGATCTGATCAGCCAACGTTTACCGTTGAAAATTTAGATGAGATATCTAGATATGAGTCAGGAAGATACATAAGCAGTTCTGAAGCAGCTTGGCGTATCTTTTGTGTTCCAATCCATGAGAGGTATCCTCCTGTCGTTCATCTTGCAGTTCATCTCGAAAATGGTCAAAGAGTTTATTTTACAGAAGATAATGTTGTTAATAAGATTATCGATCCTGTGAATACGACTCTCATGGGTTTTTTCGAACTTTGCAAATTAGATAACTTTGCTAAAACTCTTTTATATTGTGAAGTTCCAGCTTTTTATATTTGGAGGAAAAATAAATTTATTAGGAGGAAAAAAGGGAAAATCGTTGAAAATTATAAAGGAATAAAAAAAGATCATGTGTTGGTTAGAGTGTACACAGTCAATCCCAATAATGCTGAATGCTACTATTTGCGACTTCTTCTACATGAGATTCGTGGACCCACTTCATTTGATGATTTAAAAACTATAGCAGGCGTGAAACAGCCGACGTTTCAGGCAGCTTGCAGAGAACTTGGCTTACTAGAAGACGATATTCACTGAGATCGTACTTTGGAAGAAGCTTCTATTTTTGATTCACCATACAAAATTAGAGAGTTATTTGCAATTATGTTGGTTTTTTGTCAAGTAGGAGATCCAATGAAATTATGGGAAAAATACAAAGAAATTTTGGCAGAAGATTTTAAAAGACAAATTGAAAAAGATGGTAGAAACATTGAAATGTTTGTCGATATAGTTTACAATCAATGTCTTATTCTTATTGAAGATATTGTTTCATCAATGTCCGGTAAAACTTTGTTACAGTTTGGGCTTCCAGTTCCGTTAAGGGAGCAAGGCACAATTATAACCAATCGTCAATATCTGAGTGAATTAGGATATGATATATCTCATTTAATCGAAGTAGTTTCTGTAGGTATTTAAAAATTAAATCAAGAACAAAAACAATATTATGATGAAGTTTTAGACAGTGTTGTTTTTAATTCAGGAAAGTTGTTCTTTCTTGATGCTCCAGGAGGAACTGGAAAAACATTTTTGATCAATCTCTTGCTTGCTAAAATTAGAAGTGAGAAAAATATCGCTATTGCTGTTGCTTCTTCAGGCATTGCAGCTATTTCGATTGATGCAGGTAAGACTGCTCATTCAGCATTTAAATTACCTCTCAATTTGAATCATTCTGAAAATTCTTTTTGTAACATCTCAAAGCAAAGTAGTGTGGCGCATATGCTTAGAAATACCAAAATTATTATTTGGGACGAGTGTACCATGTCCCACAGGAAAGGTGTTGAAGCGCTTAATAGGACACTTCAAGACATAAGAGGTAATAATAGACTTATGGGTGGGTTGACTGTTGTTTTAGCTGGTGATTTTAGACAAACTTTGCCGGTTGTACAACGAGGAACACGCGCAGATGAAATTAAAGCATGTTTAAAATCTTCAGTTCTATGGCCTCATGTAAATGTTCGATCTTTGACAATTAACATGAGGGTCTATCTTAAAAATGAATCCAAAGCAAAAGAGTTTTCGGATTTATTAATAGACATAGGTAATGGAAATGTTCCCGAAGAAAAAGGAAAAATAACGGCTGCGTGTAATTTCGGACCGCAAAACGAACCCGTGCAGAAGTTTTTTCGGATTCAGACTGGATTCTACTCAGGATCCCAACCTCCCGGTCAGGATCTAATACGGTAACCAGATCCGATCCCAATGCTGAATGTAACGCTGGTAAACCGGATCCGGACCGGGATCCCAGCCAGGATTCTTACGGGGATACCGATATTGAATAAATTAGGAAATTCGCAAAAATTATTTATTTATTATACTTGTAAATTAATTATTCATCACCGTTAATGATTATTTCACTCTCCGCATCGCTGACGACATTAATTTCTTGAGAAAAATTTCGTTGCTTACACGGGGATTCGATCCGAGTTACCTACCTATCTACGACCTAACGCGCACGACGCTACCTATTACACCACGGTCTACTAGTGATTTTGCAAGAGCGAAAAATGATACATGCTTGTCAAGTTCGATATATAATATTAGGCCAGGAAACGAAGCTACAAAATCATCAGATTTTGACAAAAATACTAACAGGTAACCGCGAGTGCCATCACACGCGGAATGGTCCCCTGATGTTAACTGCATAGTTTTGGACACGAGATTCCGAGTACCTTCTTTGTTATTAACAAATTAGTGAAAAAAAACGCACTTTCTTTAGTTTTTCGCTTATAAAACGAAAACCAATGAAGCTATGAAAAAGCAACTACAAGACGAAATGTAGAGAATAGAATTGCGAAGAGAATGAGCCCTAAAACGACCCGATCGGTTAATCATTAACGGAGAAAATTCAAAAAAACATAAAAAAAAGACGTTTTTTCAAAAATTTTTATCGTCGCCATTTTAGAAGTTGGATTTTTTTTTCTGCACGATTGTAGGTATCGATAGATACTTCCTCTGTGAAAAATCCAGGTGCTGTCCGATAAATAGTTTTTTAGTTATGGCACTCAAAAGTCAAGAGGGCCATTTTTTTCAGCAAGGCTGGATGCTCTGGAGGTCGTCGGATTTCAATTTATTAAGCCGATTTTGAAAGTAGAAGTGTTCAGCTACGAAACGCCAATCTTCGTTTTTCGTCCAAATATTGTAAAATAGGTGAAAATGAGCCGCGAACATGAGCAAAAACAGCCGAGCGCGCGGAAGTGGTCGAGTGGTGGGGGTAGAACAGCGCATATATAGTAATAGGAGCGCCTTCTCCGTAGCTGCTGTTCTACCCCCACCACTCGACCACTTCCGCGCGCTCGGCCGTTTTTGCTCAAGTGCGTTTTTTTTCACTAATTTGTTAATAACAAAGAAGGTACTCGGAATCTTGTGTCCAAAACTATGCAGTTAACATCAGGGGACCATTCCGCGTGTGATGGCACTCGCGGTTACCTGTTAGTATTTTTGTCAAAATCAAACCCTTCGTTTCCTGGCCTATATGAGATTAATGTATGTTTAATCAAATAATGTTTTATTTATTTATTTTTCAATATTTATAATTTATATTGTTATTATATATATTTAGTATTATTTATTTATTTATTTTCTTATTTATATATTATATTTCATTTTATATCAAGAGACTCGGTAGAGTCTTGGGACAAGTACATTGACAGCCCTGTCGTCTGCTGGCCCGAGGCTCGCCGAGACTATACTTTCTCGAAACGAAACTTTTCGCGGTGGTGGGGGTAAAATTGGCATGTCATTTTATTGAATTACGAAGCTCAGAAGCAATTGAGGAACTTGAAAATTGAACTTTTAGCTAATTAAGAAATTCTCTTTCGATTGCGCCCAAAATCAGCATGATCGGTCGCGTAATTGCTGAGAAAAAACTTTGCACGGGCTCAAGATTATGCAAAAGTTACCAACACATTCAAGAATTTGACGTGTCTGTATACAACACCATGATAGGCCTCAACGCCCGCCTCAAGACTCATTTTCATCAAAGCCAGTCCCCAGTGACAGCTGCAGAGAGAGAGAGAGAGAGAGAGCAATGACTACTACGTTCACACGGAACACTTATTCCGGATTAATTAATCGGGTTTATTATGCCTGATATATATGTATATACACCCCATTATAACCAAATCGGAATAAGAGTGCCGTGTAAGCGTAGTGTATGACGTCTACACAGTGAAACGGTTATTAACGGAGTTTTGACATAATCAAGTGCAGGATGTCCGAAAAATTTCGATTAATGGATTTAATAAAAATATTCAACGGAGATTCTGAGTGAAGTTCTGTAATGATAAAGTGCGAGATTAGCGAGTAAATTGGATAAATTGTGAAAAAAAATGATCTCAGAATAAACTTTTGAACAGACTGGTAAGCATTTTTTTCGTGATCCTGTGTATTCAAATCTCGCAGTGAACATATTCATCTACAAAATATAAAAATGCAAAATAAAATCAACAGTTATGGGTTATATTCACAAGCTAAAAGTGCGGATTGTAATTATATACAGTCTCCATAGGAGTTTATTTGAACCAAAATATTTAAAAATTTTAGAAAAAAGAAGTGATATAATCGCAAAAATCCCCTCGCGGGGAAAAAAACGTGGACAAGTACATTCGTGGTCCCTTGTTTCCCTATGATATTAAAAAAAATCCAAAACGCCGCTTAGAAGAATACAAAAAAAGTTACAAAATAAGTTAAGATCTGTTGAAATATACGTGGCCAAATACGGGAAGCTTTACTGCGTTTCAATAAATTTTCAAATACGGTTTGATGTTGATAGAAAAAATAATAAAGTTCGGAAATTCAACTATGTCACCAACCAAATTGCAAACGTAAAAAAATTAGATTGTAAAAAAATTCTGAACGAAGTACTTGGCGAGTTCGTGATCATGATCTATACACTACGCCAATTTCATGGAAAAATTCTCGCCAAGTACTTCGTTCAGAATTTTTTTACAATCTAATTTTTTTACGTTTGCAATTTGGTTGGTGACATAGTTGAATTTCCGAACTTTATTATTTTTTCTATTAACATCAAACCGTATTTGAAAATTTATTGAAACGCAGTAAAGCTTCCCGTATTTGGCCACGTATATTTCAACAGATCTTAACTTATTTTGTAACTTTTTTTGTATTCTTCTAAGCGGCGTTTTGGATTTTTTTTAATATCATAGGGAAACAAGGGACCACCAATGTACTTGTCCACGTTTTTTTCCCCGTGAGGGGATTTTTGCGATTTATATATATATATACCAAAAAACTGAAATATTTTTTATATTTTATATATTTAAAAAAAAGCAATATATACATAGATATTAGGGTGATTCGTTTCAGGGCAACTTTTTTTTTTCGACCCATCGTGCCCAAAAATCTTTAGTTGATACCCAAAAACGAAATCTCGCGAAAGGGGCGCGCTGTCAAAAAAGATTTAGAGGTCGCGAATCGAAATTAAAGGTTTCCCATTTGATTAACATTGAAAAAAATGTTGTTCTCATTATTACTGATACCATTCTGCGAATTTTGATGTGGCAATATTTTCCAAGTGGCTTTTCATCGGAAATTTGATGCTCTACAATAAAGTCCATTGGACCAAGTATGGAAATTCAATATTTCCCGCGGTATCATTACTAGAAGTGAAAATTATATGAAAATATCTATTAAAACAGCTGTAACGCCCAGGTTGTTGAGTATATCGAAAAAATTCGAATGACAACTTTGTAGAGAAACAAGTTTTCTACAAAAAAAATCATATAAGCCGAGACTGTATATTCAACCCTTTCCGAGTTACAGGTGATTAAAGAGAATTCAATGAATATTTTTTTGTTCAATTCAAACGAATTCCATTTCTTATGAGATTTTCCGTCAACCTTAGAAAATATATTCATCAGTAACGTCAATAAGAATGTTTAATCAGATTATTTGTTGAAAAACAATCAATTTACAGGTTCCAATAAAAAAACAGATTGACGTTCCATTAATTTTTAATTTACTGACATAAAATGACCGAAAAATTTGATCCGAAAAATCTGGTTCGTACTACGTATAAATTGCAGTCACATGATTTATAACATAATTGGCGCTTTCGTACACGTTCCAATTATAAGAAATATGTTTATGCATGAACTCACTCAGCACCTCTCCTTTCTTCGGCAATTTACGTTCATTTAATTTTTCTAATTCAAATCCGAGTAATTAAATATTCTTTTTTCTTGCACTTTTTTTTCATCGTTTCTTGAACTAAGAAGTCTTCGCCTTCCAATTTTTAATCCGTGTGAGAGATAAAAAAAACTATACAAAATTTGAGTTAATGAAACTTTGAAACAAATAAGTCTTTCACTCTTCTTTGTTTCGGATCTTCCTCCAATTGACGCGGACGCCGCTACCGTCGCATGGTAGTGGTAGTACCAGGCATGCCACCATCGATGCGACAGTGGCACTGCTCGTGTCAAATAGAGGAAGAACAATTTTTCGTATTTCAACGTTTCGGGATTCTGTCAGTGGTTTACAATCTCAAATCCGATTTTTTAATATTTCTACCGTTTGAGGATAAATTCAAACAAACTATTACGCGGAGCAAATTGAATGGTAAAAGTTATCGTTACGGTAATGGAAACCGGGAAAGACCTCGAACGCTTAGAAATTTTTACAGCGCAAAGTGTAAATTTTCATGAAAATGAAATAAAATCCCCTGTATATCACAAGAAATTTTATTGCATTTTTATGAAAATTTATCCTTTGCACTGTGAAAATTTCTGAACATTCAAGGTCGTCTCCGGTTTCCATTGCTGGAACGGAAGTTTCCATTTTTTTATCCTCTCCGTGCGTGGTGCAAATTAAATGAACATTCATGAGTGGAATAACGGAAAGTGGACGCATTCCCTTGCATAAAACAAATTTCGTAGAACCGGGTTGAACGCAGCGTAAAATTTTTGAAAGTAATGTAAATTTTTGCAAACCGGTGAAAAATCGTCACAGAAATCATTCAACAAATGTCTTGTGACATTTGTTGCATTATTTACATACTTAATCTCATAAAAATGGAATTCGTTTGGATTAAACAAAAAAATATTTTTTGAATTCTCTTTAATCACCTATAACTCGGAAAGAGTTGAATATACAGTCTCGGCTTATATGACTTTTTTGTAGCAAACGTGTTACTCTACAAAGTTTTTATTCGAATTTTTTCAATATAATCAATAACCTGGGCGTTACAGCTGTTTTAATAGATATTTTCATATAATTTTCACTTCTAGTAATGATACCGCGGGAAATATTGAATTTCCATACTTGGTCCAATGGACTTTATTGTAGAGCATCAAATTTCCTACGAAAAACCATTTGGAAAATATTGCCACATCATAATTCGCAGAATGGTACCAATAATAATGAAAACAACATTTTTTTCAATGTTAATCAAATGGGAAACCTTTAATTTCGATTCGCGACCTCTAAATATTTTTTGACAGCGCTCCCCTTTCGCGAGGTTTCGTTTTTGGGCATCAACTAAAGATTTTCGGGCACGATGGGTCGAAAAAAAAAAGTTGCCCTGAAACGAATCACCCTAATAGATATATATGAGGTATTCCACGTCAAACCGGCGGACTTTTTCCCTGCCCCTCGCCGATTTGGTTAATTATATTTTATATGATTATACGAAGTCTAAAAGACACCCTGGAATTTTTTCAGATTTTTCTGAAGAGTCATTTTCGAAAAAAAAAAAAAAAAATATCCAAAAAAGTCCAAAAAAAAGCCCCATTTTAAAAATCTGAAAAAATTCCTAAAAATCGCTGATTATATGCCAAACACTTTAAGCTACCGCCCGTAGTGGAAGTACGATTTTTTCTGGGTGTTTATCGGCTAATAACGTTGAAAAAATTCAAAAAATGCCGAAAAACACGTACTCTGACCCAATAGTTGAATATTTTCGTACCCAAAAATTTTTTTTGGCTTAAAAAAAAAATTTTTTAATTTTTTAAGCCAAAAATTTTTTTTGTCTCAAAAAATTTTTTTTTTGGCTTAAAGAAAATTTTTGGGTACGAAAATATTCAACTATTGGGTCAGAGTACGTGTTTTTCGGCATTTTTTGAATTTTTTCAACGTTATTAGCCGATTAACACCCAGAAAAAATCGTACTTCCACTACGGGCGGTAGCTTAAAGTGTTTGGCATATAATCAGCGATTTTTGGGAATTTTTTCCGATTTTTAAAATGGGGCTTTTTTTGGACTTTTTTGGATGTTTTTTTTTTTTTTTTTTTTCGAAAATGACCCTTCAGAAAAATCTGAAAAAATTCCAGGGTGTCTTTTAGACTTCGTATAATCATATAAAAAATAATTAACCAAATCGGCGAGGGGCAGGGAAAAAGTCCGCCGGTTTGACGTGGAATACCTCATATATAACAGCATATTTATTTGCTCTTTTTATGTAGCGATGCGTATAAATTTCCATATAACGGCGCGCGGCCCTTTTTTATTCCTTCACTCTCGAACGACGGACTATTTTTGTTGAACTTTTTTACTTTCTTCCTACTTCTCGCGCAGTCTTTTGCATAATAAGTAATCGAGACAGGATTTGCAACAAAATATATATATATGATTAATTAATTTAACTGAAATGAGGTATATTGAAGTTGTGATTATAATGTGAGCTTCGATCATGAACGAGTTCTTATTTGCACTTAGTTTTCATAATTAATTACATATATATATTGAAACGAAACACTCACTTTCGACCGAATAACTATCCCGAACGCGAGCGAGTGCGACGCGACGGCGCGATCGCCGACATTTTTCGCCCGACAACAACAATGACGCGCGCGTTCGTCCCGGCGGCGGCCATCTTGGGCATCGGCAACGAAAAGCCGAGACTACCGACGCGAGCGTTACCGACGCCGCCAAGCGTCGAAAAAATCAAATAAATTATTCTTTTCATTTTTCTTATTTCTTTCGATTAAAATATCTTTCATTAACGCAATTAGGCTTAAAATTTCGGAAAAAAATCAAAGAATCGAAACAAAATAAGCGCGACTTATAATTTTATTGAAAATTTAAATAACTTTGAATAAATAAAAATGCGTAGTACGGCGCATGCGCAATGACCGATTCGAGAAGAAAACTCGTAATAATTTTATTGTTTTTAAAATTGTTTAATTGTTTATTAATGCGAAAAATACTTCAATAATTGATAAAATAATAATAATTGGAGATTATTGACATGAAAATTGTAACAAATAAAGCTGAAAAACATAAAAAACGGATTTTCGCGCATCCAAGGAGGCGAGAGTGGGGGTAGCGGCGAGCGAATGTGAGAGCGTGAATGAGTAGTGGGGTGCGTGCAGAGCGAATGAAAAAATAGAACATGCGCAGTATAGGGTTCGAGATTAAAATTAAGCGGCGCATCGAAAGCGAGGGAAAAGTGGGGTATAAAAGTCGCTGCGCGACCGCTCTCGTGAGCAGTTCCTCTGACTTCTCAGACTGACTCGGACCTACTAAGAGCTTTAGACTCTCTCTCCCTGGTTCTGGCAAAACGTAAAAACCTTTCTTCCTAATTCCTTTGATGCCTGGGGTATCGGAGCGATCCGGCGACGCTTCAATCCCATAGCCCAGGGTCACACCTATTTTTCCTCTTCCGAAATTTTTGATGCACGGGGTATCGGAGCGATCCGGCGACGCTTCAATCCCATAGCCCGTGGTCATAAGTTTACCTAACCTAGCAGATGCCCAGGGTATCGGAGCGATTCGGTGACGTTTCAATCCCATAGCCTGTGGTCTGCATCCTTACCTGTGTGGCGGAGGGGTATCGGCGACATTCGGCGACGTTTAGAGCCCATAGCCTGACTCACGCTTTCCTTATATTTTTTTTATCTCTTTTCTTATGCTTGCCAGAAACAGGGAAGAATTATTTTGTTGATTAAATTAAATATTTTTATTAAATTCAAGTTTGATTAAAACTATCCGAGTTAGTCAAAAGTCTTATTTATTATTGAAATTATTAATCCAAGAGGCTGCGGTAAGAGTTAAGTTTATATCGAATCAATTATAAAAAAAATTATTAATAATCGTCAATTTTGTAAGAAAATTTCACTCTTGGATCAACAAAGAAAATTTTTTATTAAAAACTGAGAGGAAATAAAAACAGAAATATTATCTCAATAATCCAAAAGGCAGCGGTAAGATTTTTACTTATAAAAATTACAAAATTATCCAAATTATTATTATATCGAATCAAAATCACTTTTGGATTATTGATCCAAGTTAAATAAGCAAACAACACAGAAAAAAAAAGCAGTAAAAGCGAGACATTCCAGGACATTTTTATTTTCAAATTAGAAACATTTTTCGATTTCTTATTCTAAAGCGTGCGGAAATAATAAACGCGACTAAAAATTAAAATAAAGCGTGCGGAAATAATAAATGCGAAACATAGAAGGAATAAACAAAAATGATTTATTGTTAAGCGAATAAAAATTACAATTTTGTCGAGACGAAAAATCCTTGATTTTTCATACAGTAACCGCACTGTTTTATTGTTTTATACGAGTTTCCTTGCTCGTTTGAGACTATTAAACATCGCGAACAGATAAAAATAAAAATAAAAATAAAAATCTTTTGAATCCATATTTCGGGACGCGTCGCGAAACGCGAAATACTCAGACAAACTCTTGTAAATTTTAATTAAATTGAATAAAATCTCTTGTCATTTATTTTTCAAAATACACATCCGTCTTTCTCACGCTTCTTTCATACCCGCTCCTAATTTTTTAGAAGCTCGAACCGACGCGTAGCGGCTTATATCGGTCGGTAAAAGCGTATCGTTACAATATATTGTAACGTGACTTTTTCGAGCCCCGTTCCCCGCATGATTTCGTGTCGACCAGTGGACCAGATTTACGGTCGCTTTTGGACGCCGCACGTCGACTCGTCGGAGGGTGAACCAATTGAGACTCTATTCGCGTTTATTATTGTATTTTTCTGATTTATTACGATTTTTATTTACTTTGTTTACTTGAATTTGATTACCTATTATTGCTTAATTATTGCCTAATCCGAATTACCTATTTTATTACCTAATTTTGAATACCTACCGTTATCTTGACTCGATTTCGAGCATGAGGTTTGACTTTGGCGAGTCGTTAGAGATTTTGTTTTAGTAATTTCCGTTGATTGCCTTATTTTTGTTTTACCTCATGTGAGGAGGTCGAACAGCTGAGCGGGTTGAAATACCTCGTCGCCGTTGTTCTTGGGAGGGAGAAATGCTCTCGTGTGCTAACCTACGTTTTCGGCCGGCTTGGAAAGATCCGGCTTCCATACGACGGATTGGGCCCGAACATCGGAGCCCAATCCGGTGAACGAACGAAAGTACACGCTGGTTTATGGCCTATTTGAACGCCTCCCGTGACTTTCCTACCGTCGCAGCCGAGAATTGCCACGTTCGCCGCCGTGTACTCGGGTACTAGGGTCCGTTCACAACGGCGCCTCGTCAGGTGGGGTCCAGGATAGTTTGCCTGGAGGGAAGGTGCTGTTTTGCCTGGTGGCGTATCGTGTGGGCCCACTGTGACTCGTTGGGACGCCTCGAGTCATGAGGGAGGTCTCCCCTTCGCCTTCAGGTACGTCGGCTGGATCCCCGAGAGGAAAAGTGCCCGGGACACGGCCTTACAAACGTTGGAAGCGGGATACAACCAAGCAACAAACCTTCTTATCATTTTCGTAATTACCGCGAGAAGCGTGGTGTATGACAAAAGCCCTAGTGTGCGCTGAGAGCGCGAGAGCACACGTGAGCAGGGACTTCTCCCAGGGATAATGAGTGGTGCGGGTTATCGCGAATTTTGGGAAGCGCTCGCCGAGAATTGCGAGATCTATTAGATCAGTCTTCGATTGGCGATCACCTCGGCGAGTCGTTACGTATTGGGTGCGGTGCGTTTTCTGCAGGGAGTCAACCCGGTGAGCTCGTTCCTCCATCTCTCTCTTTCTTGAACGTTTCCTTGGCCATTTGCGTGCCTTTGGCGATTTCCTTTTGGAGTTTCTTTTGGAGTTTATTTTGGAGTATTTGCGTCGGAGAGGTGAGGAGATTTTCTTCCTTTTTCCTCCGTTAATTTTGTAGTTTGCAGGGCACAAGGAAGCGTTCAAGGTCTACGGTTTTGGTCACGATTTCATGTTAATTTTGTCGGTTACATTTTGAGTTTCGATGCCGTATTTTGTAGTTTCCTTTTTGATTGAATGAATCTCTCACCACTCGCCAAGGTTAAAGTTAGTATTTTTCGTTGTTAGTTAAGTTTCATTGCGTTTAGTTTATTTCCTACGGGAAAGCAGTTACCTTTCTTTACTTAAATCAATTTTGGACGAATGTTTCACGTTAAAAATTGATTGTGACGATTACCTCCTCGATCCAAGCTGATTATGACGATTACCTGCCTGTCTAAGAATGATGATGACGATTACCTTTGGTGTATCGTTCGTTAGAACGATCACCACTCGTCTCTCATTGCTTAAGACGATTACCTATCGTTCATAATTAGTTCTGGCGATTACCTTTCCGTCATAATTAGTTTTTGGCGGCTACCTTTATTTTATTATTGTTACCTCTTCACCACCTCACGGCTTACCTCACGATTCGTTAGTTACCTGCCTGTAAATATTAGGATAAAGCTTCAATATATTGCCTATTTTGTTTTACTTAATTCTGGCGTATTTTATGTTTTATTTTGTGGTGTATTCCTGGGCCTGAAAGAACCAGCCCCTCTACCTTTTTGTATCTCAGTTTGAGCTGAGTAGCCGGACCGTCCTTGATCGCACGCGTCTCTCGTGTACCCCGGTCAGTCAGGGCTGATGGGGGTGGATAAATTAAAGTCGGTTTTTTGGATCGACGGTACTACGTACCTGGCGCCCATTCCACTCTCATCCAAGGGGGGTTTGCGAGAACGGGGAAGGCGAGTCAAGAAGGGACGGGTTTTGCCTTATGGGTGAAAATTGCCGTTACAATATATAAAAGATATATAGCGCGTCGCCACGCTGATACCACACACGCATTCACAAAGCCGACTTTTATTTTTTACGCGCATATACGAATAAGTTGATTAATTTCATATAACTCGAAAGCTGCAAAACAATTTTGTACATAAATCGTTCGGTGAACAATATGTTTTGCAGCATGTCTCAATGGAATACACATGTTCAACGGGCTTCTCTCTCTCTCTCTCTCTCTCTCTCTCTGAGGGATAGCGGAGCAGTCCGCGAATCGACCACTAATCGGTCCGCGCATCGACCACTAATCGGTCCGCAGACCATTCCGGAGGGATGGCGGACCGATCCGCGAATCGACCACTAATCGGTCTGCGCACCATCCCGGAGGGATAGCGGACCGGTCCGCGAATCGACCACTAATCGGTCCGCGGACCATCCCGGAGGGATAGCGGAGCGGTCCGCGAAGCGACCACTAATCGGTCCGCGGACTGTCCCAGTGGGATAGCGGAGCGGTCTGCGAAGCGACCACTAATCGGTCCGCGGACTGTCCCAGTGGGACAGCCGAGCAGTCCGTGGACCGTGTAAACACGGTCCGCGGACTTTCCTACAGGGATATCCGACACGGTCCGCGAACCGAGTCTACACGGTCCACGGACTAAAAAGGGGGGCTAGCTGAACAGTCCGCGGGGGGCTACCCGGACCGACCACTGAACGGTCCACGGACTACAAACCGGAAGTGGATATTTGGTCCAAGGACTTAGCGCTGGTTAGTCCGTTTTTGTCCCTACCGGACGGGCGGGTCCGCGCACTCATTTTAGGAAGTCCGCTGACAGGCCAGGGTATCCACCGTGTATTCTATTTCCTACATTACCCGCGCTGGAGCGCGGCAGAATTCAACTTAAAGGAATTCTTTTCCTTTATATCTCCCCCCCCCCCGCGCTGGAGAATTGTCCGGTCAGATTCTGTTTTCTTTTTGTTTTGATTGCGGGAAATGAGTCAGCTTTGACATGTGGAAAAGCTGTGGGTTTGTTCTTCTGTAGCCCGTGTTAATTCTGAATATTGTGTTCGATACCTTTTCCATGATTTCGTATGGTCCAATCTTTAGTTCTTCCAGTTTTTTCCTGTCCAGTTTGTTGCCGTTTTCTACCAGTACCGTGTCTCCTTCCTTGAACTCCACGTGTGTTCGGTTTTTGTCGTATATCCCTTTGTTGTACTAATGTGATTTTATAGTGTTCTCCAGTGCTTTTTTCCTATCTTGTATCCAGTCTTTCGTCTCAGTTTTTCTTTTCAGTTCGTTCGGCAATATTGCGACGTTGGTGCCTTCCAACAAGTATGCTGGCGCAAATCCCGTGACGGTGTGTTCCGTTTCATTGTATTTTTTTATTACGTCATGTGCAACACTTGTCCAAGCTATTTTTTCTTTTTTTTCCGTTTATCTTGCATCTGATTTTGTTGACGATTGTCTGGTTCAATCTTTCATTTAATCCGTTCGAGAACGGTGCATTCACTGCCGTGAAAATTATTGGTATGTTTTTTTCTTCCAGGAATTCTTTGAATTCTCTCGAGTTAATTCCTGGGTATTGATCTGTGAGGATCGTGCCAATGTCGTTCATCTCCGCCGTATTTTTTACTAGTTTTATGAAGTCCTTTGCATTTTGCGTTTTTGACGTTAAAATGATTGCGTACCGTGTATAATGATCTACTAGTAGATGCAGGTATTTTTTTGTTGACCGTGTGCCCCCAAAACCTCCAATTGTATCGATGGAGACTATTTCGAAAGGCTTTGAGGCTGGGCCTAGTTGGGACATCAGTCCGATCTTGTTATTTCCTCTTGATTTATTTTTCTTGCATGTTTCACAAGACTCACAGATCCTTCTTATGTTTTTTGTTAAGTTTTTTGCTGTATAGGACGCTCCTATTTTTTTCTGCATTTGTTTGATTCCTATATGACATAAGTGCTCGTGTACATTCTTTATGATTTCTATGCTGAACTTTTCGGATAGGATTATTTTTTCTTTTTTTTTTGTTTCTTATAGTAAACGTCTTGTTTTTGTATTAGCTTGTCTTTTTTTTGTTGGACATTTTCGTTTTCCTTTTGGTCCGTTACGATATCCTTTAGTCTTATGAAGTTTACGATTTTCAATTGATCTTCCGTGTTCTCATATGGTTCCAGTACCGGATTTCTGCTTAAACAGTCAGCTTCTATGTTGTTTTTTCCTGGGGCGCATTTTATCTTGAAATTGTATTGCGAGAGATAGTATGTTAATTCTCCTAAGTCTTCGTCTGTTCTGGCTTTGATATTCATATTTTCCAATGGTTTGTGGTCTGAGAATACTGTGAATGCTTTATTCATAAGCCAGTATTGCCAGTACTTGACTGCTTCCTTTATCGCCAGGCACTCCAGGAACACGGCTTTTTTCTTTTTTTGTGCATCATTCAATTTTTTTGAAAAATACGCCACTGGTTTTTCTTTTCCGTCCAATTGTATCTGTTTTAGGACTGCTCCGATTCCTTGTAATGATGCGTCCGTGTAGATATTTATCGGACGTTCTTGATCGAATATCGCGAGGATCGGTTGAGAGCATAGCAGATCCTTTATTTTGTCGAACGCTCTTTGGCATTCTTCTGACCATATGAACTTGACGTCTTTCCGTAGTAGGTTGTGTAGTGGTTCTGGTCTTGTGGCCGCTTTTGGAATGTATTCGTGATAAAAGTTTATTTTTCCTAGGAATTGTCTTATATTTTTCTGTGTTTTTTGCACTGGGAAGTTTCTAACTGATATAAGGTTGTCCTTCACCGGTTTTATTGTGTTCTCCTGTATAATGTGTCCCAAGTATTTTACTGAGCTTTCTGCGAAGGTGCATTTTGTGAATTTTAGTCTGAAACCTTCTTTTATTATTGCTTCCAGTAGTTTTGATAGGTGTTTTACGTGTTCTGGGAAGGATTTCGAGAATATTAGGATGTCGTCTATGTAGTTGACCGCGAAACTTGTAAGTTCGTACTTTCTCAAAATATTACTTAGTATCCTTTGGAATATTGCCGGTGCGGTCTTCAATCCAAATGGTAGACACGTCCATTGAAAGTGTCCTTCCTGAGTGACGAAACCCGTCTTTTTCCTATCTTCGATTCGTAGTGGGATCGACCAGAATGCCGAGTTGATGTCTAATGTTGAAAAATACTTACAGTTTCTCGTTTTTATCATCAAGTCGTCTATTAGTGGGAATGGTTGCGCTTGAGGCACCACGATTTTGTTCAGTTCTCTGAAGTCTACGCATAATCTTGTTTTTTTATTTTCTTCTTTCTTGAATACCAGTGTCACTGGGGCTGCAAACGGGCTATATGATTCCTCTATAAGCTTTTTCTCCAATAGTTTTGTGATTTGTCCTTCAATTTCTTTTCAATCTTTTATCGTGCATTTATAAGGCCTCTTGCTACAGTATTTATCGATCAACAAATCTATGTGGGCCTCATATTCACTCACTTGTCCGATATCGTATTTATCTTTTGCAAAGACTGTTTTGTATTTTTCTATCAGTCCATTTAATTCTTTTTTTTCTTGACTACCCAATTGACTTACTCCAATCTTGAAGTTTTCTTGTTTCATATGTTCGTTAAAGTTTATTAGGAATGCTCCCCCGCTCAGCTTTTGGCTTTCGCTTTGTTTCTTCAAATTTTCCTTCTTCTCGGTTTTGTCCGGTATTTTTTGTGTGATTCTCAGGTTTTCATCTTGGATTAATTTAAATTTTTTTATCATGTCCAATCCAATTAGGACATTGTGATCGAAGTTCTCTTCGTCTATCACGATTAAATTGGTCTCTTTTTCTGTTTCGAACATTTTTACGTTTATTCTAACCATGCCCTTCGTTTTTCTTTCACCATTAATCGTCCGAAGATTTGCGTTCTGTGCACCCATTCTTTCATTTTTCAGTTTTAATAGTTTTGAGTTGATTAACGAGACATTTGAACCGGAGTCGTATATCCCGAATGTTTCTATGGTGTTGTGCAGCCGTAGCTTTATCTTGATTAATGGTGGGGTTTCTAGTTTTTTGTATCTGTATCACTTAGTTCAGCCTCTATTTCTGAATTGTTGACGTATTTTATTTGGTTCTCTTTCTTATCTTTGAACCAGCATAATTGTTCAGGGTGGTAGCGATTTTTCTTCCCGTTTTTCTCGCATATTTGGCATGGTTTTTTCTCTTGATCTCTCTCTTTTACGTTTTGGTTCGTGTATTTCTTTTTTTCGTGATTACTTTTCCTTACCATGTGTTCCAAACTCCTTAGTTCGTTGAAAAGAGCTTCCGTTTCCTTAAGTTTCTCTCGGTTGATTCTATTTGTTACGAAGTCTGGTAATCCTGTCGCTATCAAATCAATTAAAGTGTTTTTATCCATTTTTTTGTTTATTTCGAGCAGCATTCTTTCTTTTTTCAGTGCGTAGTCCAGTAGTGATCCGTTTCCGTATTTGAATGAGATTGCATACTTTATCGGCGTCCATCCTTTATCCGCGTACGTCTCTTGAAAATTCCCTTTCCACATTTCCCACGCCGAGTCCAGGGTGAACTTTATGAGCATTGAGTTGTACCAGTCTACGCATGATCCTTCCAAGAATAGCCTAAGGATTTCTATTTTTTCTTCATCTTCTTGTGCACCTAATCTGTCGCACTCTCTTTCGAATAGTTCCATCCATTGGGTTCCGCTGCTGCTTTTGCTTGTGAATTTTTCCAGGACGAACTTTTCTGCTAATTTTTTTAGATTTTTACTGTGGTTGTTCTCAGTTTTTTTTATTCGAGAATTGTTCTAATATTTTTGTTAGCATTTCTTCGGTGAGTCCGCCTGTCGTGACAGCTTGTTTTACCTCCGGAGTTTCCTCTTCCAACAGATATTCTTTAAATTGCAGGTTTCCATCCTCGTCTATGTAGGTTTTTTCTGCTTCTTCGTCTAGGTTTATCCACACCTTCCTTGTTTGGTGTCTTCTTTGTAGCGTGGCTTTAATTTTTTTATAGGCGTTAGTATTCAATAATTCTGTGTGTTGCCCCGTTGGTTGGTATTGCTCCGGAATAGTATAGGTTTTCTGTTCGGTTGTGGTAATTGTGGTTATGGCCAACCAGTTTATTTTTTGGCTTCTTTTACGGAGGACAACTTTTGGGGGGAGTAAATGTACTTGTCTCAACTTTTTGTACAGCATTTTTGCTGTTTTTTGTGATTATTTAACAACTTTTTGTAATCATCGCGAATCATTGGAAGAATCAGGTTTTTCGATTGGAGTTTTTAGTTATGACAGATTTTTAAAGGGATATTATATGATTATTGTTTTTTCAAGGGATTTTCCGTGGAGACGTTTTCAATCGCCGAAAATCAAGCGGCTTCTTAATTAGTTTTTATGCAATTGACTATTTATAATTTTCAAGTTTTATTTATATATTCAATGAGTTCCGTGATGCCGGAACTTACTTTTTCACCACCCGGAACTCTTATTTGGGAAGAGAAAATGGACTCCTGTCTTAACTATTTTTGCAGTCTCGCCCTGATCAATCACGACACTTTTGATTTTCAGTGTCCGTGAGTGTCGGTGACCCAACCGTGGGGGCCGGTGACCAAACCATGAATAAACAGCATCGCTATGCTAACTATTCATGGTTTATTTAACAATTTTCCTAAAAATTAATCTATTGCGAGGCTTGAATTATCATGATTTTGTCGGTTCGACTCTATTCTTCTATTTCATATAAGATTGTTTTTTATAACGTTTTATAATGAGTTGCTTATTTGAAGCAATTATTGAGGGGAAGAATTTATACTTGAACAATTTTTTGTAAATCACCGCGGTTTTTTCGAAAAGTCTAGTTTTTTGATGAGAAAGATTTTTATGGGCACGAATTATTACACAAGTAATTATTTTCCACAAGTTATTTTTATGAGGAGAATTGTTGACAGGAGAAGACTTTTGAAGAGGGAGTGAAGCGCCATCGTACGGGTACGTTTTCGATCATTTTTAAGCTATACGAAAAGTCATTCACGAACTCCGAACGATGCCGATCCAATACAGCATCTATGCTGTTTTTTCGTGGTTTATTTAATAACTTTTCGTAATCATTGAACTGAACCTTTAGCGACATTAAAGATAAGAGCACAATTCATAAAATCATAAGTATTTTTCGGCTGATTTTAAACATTTTTTATTGTATAAAATTGTTTCGTCAAGTCGATACTTTTCGAGGTGGAGGAAAAAAATCATGGAACTTTACATCATGCTGTTCTGCAAAAACCGCCATTTTTTAAAAGATCAAAAGGAAAAAAGATCGTAACCAAGGTCTCGGAAAGGTCAGACATTCGGATCGCCATTACTTGCATTAATATGGTTATTAAGTGCAGTAACAACAAAACAATTGATTTAAAATTTTTTTAAACTTGAAAAAATATTAACTTCAATTTAATACGTAAAAATAATCAAGAATTTGATATTATTTAAAAAAATTAATGCCGGATTCTGAATGAGCACCCTCGAAAACTCTCTACAGGAGGGTTTTGAAGGAATTTTTTGTTGTTACTCAATTCAAACTGTGTACTTGAAATTGCGTGAACAGAATTGTCATTTTGCGCATTGATGGGTTAACAAATGATTGAAATGAATTGGAAATAAAATACATGCTTCAATTTACAGACTCGTATGACAGAAGTAAGAACGTAGAACGAAAAAAAATCCTTTCGGCATTCGAGTCACTATACAGTATTCTGAAAACATTTCTGAGTTTCAAGTTATGAATTTTCAAACCTGACAACAAATTTTTAATGCTCATCCCTTAATAAAACACGACAGCTCGTTGAGCACAAAAAAGAATAAAATATTTAAAGGAAACCTTCAATTTCAAGAGAAAAATAGTTTGATTTTCAGCTCAGAATTTGATTAGCGTCACTTTAATTTCATAATTATTATTACTATTACGTCATAGAACCGGCATATTCGCGTATATTTAAGTGTGGCAGGTCTCGCGTGGGCTCTTTCTTTTTGTTTAATACTTGGCGACGAGCCGCTACCGCGTCTCTTGATATTATATTATATGTATTTTAGCCCAAATTCACTTCAAGGGCTAATGTGTTGTACGATTTGAAATTCGATAAGTACTGAATTATAAATGATTCAATATTTATTTGTCAAATGTTAATTTGTTAATATATTTTGAAATTGTTTTACTTTCAAATGAAAGATTTCAAAAATATGCAAAATATTCTCAATCAAATCGTTTCAATTTGTTTTTTAAATGTTGCACCTTTGCTGCAAAAGGTTTTGAAAATGAAAAAATTTCATTGAGATTTCACGACATGATTTCACATGCTAAATTTCCAATTAGATTTGAATTTTTCTAGAAATGTGTAGAAATTTATCAGAATACATTAATGTTTCGTATATGATTTTGTTTCAAGACTTTGTTTCGTTAAAATGACTTGCTTCTATGAGATTTGAAATGTTTGTCATAGTAAAAATAGCACAGATTTCCCTTATTTGATATCAATATAAATTTTTTCCGAATAAGATGAAAGTTTCTGATAGTGAGAACCAGAAGCGAAAAATGTTTATCAAAAACGTGGACAACGAAGAAAAAACAAGAAACATCTAAGACGTCTATCATTTATCAATGAGAAATGTCTAAAAAAAAGAACACTAAGGAAATCGAAAAAACTGAATCGCTGCGAAAAAGTTGAAGTTGAAGAGAATAAGATTTTCAGCGATAAAGAATACAAGATCGTTGATTTAAGCATTGAGTCCGGAAGGTTTTCAGATGGTGGCATCAAAAAACTTTTGTGAAACACAGGTGAGTTGCAAAAACACTGGTACTGGAAAATCTTACACTGTTGGTACCATTGCCAAATATTTTTCATCAATTTCATCCTTTCGACATCCCCATGAGCTTTGGGACACAATTGTCTTCACCTCTGAAGAACTTCAAGAAAAGAGTCCAGAAGCTAGCATCAAACAAGTTGTCGATAAAAGCAAAATGATCTTTCATTGGCTCCGGAAAGATCTCAGATGGTGGCATAAAAATTTTTTTGTGAAACACCGGTGAGTTGCGAAAACACCGGCACTGGAAAATCTTACACCGTTTGAAGAACTTTAAGAAAAGAGTCCAGAGGCTAGCATCAAACAAGTTGTCGATGAAAGCAAAATGACTTTTCATTGGCTCCGGAAGGATCTCAGATGGTGGCATAAAAATTTTTTTGTGAAACACCGGTGAGTTGCGAAAACACCGGCACTGGAAAATCTTACACCGTTGGTACCATCGCCAAATATTTTTCATCAATTTCATCCTTTGGACATGTACATGAGCTTTGAAACATAACCGTCATCACCTTTAAAGAACTGCAAAAAAAGAGCCCAGGGGCTTGCATAAAAAAAGTTGTTGATGAAAAAAAAAGAAATATCCATTGGCCGATGAACAATTGAGGAAAATTCTTTTTATTTCTGTCATGTATTCATAAACAACATACACTGTAAACATCCATGTTTTTATGTATTTATTAGTTTTCTGCCCGATTTTCATCACTCACGCAACTGAATTCTTGGATTTTGTCGAGGTTTTAAAAATTTCTTCGATTCAAACAATACCAAAATCTCCAACAGAAACAAGTCATTTTTTAAAATATAAACATTTTTTGAACCTCATAATTTTTTTTCAACCTCATAACCGTCATAACCCTGATGACTTAACAGAATTCAAATTTAAAAAATATCTGTCAAATTTCACAGCCGCGATTTTTACAACCTCACTTTTTTCAATCTCACGACTACCACCAAAAATTCGTGACCGCGATCTTTATAACCTTTTCCAACATATCTGTCACTGTAATGTACGTAAAAAGTCGTTTGACACATCAATCAATTGAACAGTTTCATCACATATCAGCAGATGTGTCTAGTTATAACTAGTGTCACTAGACAGAAACTGCGAGACGTCAAAAAGTGTGCGATTTTTTTAATGCCTCGAAAAAATAAAAAATTAATATCTACAAAATGCGTAAGGTTACAGGGCTATAAATAGTCACGATCGAAAGAAAAATAAATATAAAAAATACGTGAATTCGCAGCATCTTTCAAAACGCTGTAATTAATTAAATATCGTCGAAACAATTTTCAAGGATTTCAAAAAAACGTTCGACCAGCTCTGCTTGCTGTGAGGACTCTTGTAGCGACTCTTTTCTTCGACATAGTATAGACGTATATCTAAAAACCCAAAAATTCCCCTAGGGAAAAAAAAGGTAGGGACAAGTACATTGATGGTCCCTCGTTTCCTGATGATATCAAAAAAGTATTAAAAAAATTCTATAAAAAACATCATGAACCTTACTGAAAGTGATTTCAGCTCAATTGAAAAAAAAAATCATAATTCAGCAAAAAACATTATTGAAAAAATATAAAACTATAAATCTGTAATTATTTTGTAAAGTGAAAAAAATTCTAATGAACCGTGAGAAAATCTTGAATTCACCACTCGAAAACATTGCAGACGTAAGTAACCAAAAAATTTCGCTTGAAAACATTTTAAAAACCGATGCCCCACTCTTCTCATCTTATTTAAAAGGAGGAATGATTAAATGAATTGAAAAACTTTCTATCTAAGTTACGTACAGCATTAAAATTTATGATATCATTTCGAGGCCAAGTATTTATTGGTAATTCGGAATATTCATTCCTATGGGATGCATGAAGAACTTGAAAGAGTTCTACTAATAAATCTGAAAAGTTACCAAGTTACGTGCAGTACCAAAATTTATGATATCAACTCGAGGCCAAGTATTTTTTTTAGTAATTCGGAGTATTCATTCCTACGGGACGCATCAGAAACTTGAAAAAGTTCTGAAGAATCGAAAAAGTTACCATCGAAGTTGAGTCCAGCACTAAAAATTATCATATTATTTCGAGGAGAAGTATTTTATTGATATATCGCAATTTTAACATTATGAACTTATGTTCTTATAAGGGTTGAGAATACTCGTCTGGCTCAGAACGTTTTATCGAAATGACTAGAAAATCAACAACCATAAAAATCCCCAAAATCATGCTTTCCGACAATTATAACGATACCAACCCATTTTTTTCAACATATTCTGGCCCAAAGAGCAGTGAAGTCATGAATAACTTTTCGACAGCAGAAACTTATAAGGAATCTTCCTGCCTATGAGTTTTTGATAAAATGGCTAATCCAAAAAAATCACATCGAAGGGGAAGTCATTTGTTACTTTATGGTGGTAGAGACTTATAAGAGAATCGATTCGTCTCCGACTTTTAGGATCCCCTGATATTATTCACAACATTCGACGTCGATTGGATTGGTACAAATTATGTTTAAATACGTGTTGAAAGTACTTGTCCGGCCCATCACTTTTTATTCAAATTGCTCATTGTATTTTTCTCAATTCCCTGATTTCCATTCTCCTGATTCAAGAGCCCTGATTTTGATTTGAATGAGCAATTTGAATAAAAAGTGATGGGCCGGACAAGTACTTTCAACACGTATTTAAACATAATTTGTACCGATCCAATCGACGTCGAATGTTGTGAATAATATCAGGGGATCCTAAAAGTCGGAGACGAATCGATTTTCTTATAAGTCTCTACCACCATAAAGTAACAAATGACTTCCCCTTCGATGTGATTTTTTTGGATTAGCCATTTTATCAAAAAGTCATAGGCAGGAAGATTCCTTATAAGTTTCTGCTGTCGAAAAGTTATTCATGACTTCACTGCTCTTTGGGCCAGAATATGTTGAAAAAAATGGGTTGGTATCGTTCTAATTGTCGGAAAGCATGATTTTGGGGATTTTTATGGTTGTTGATTTTCTAGTCATTTCGATAAAACGTTCTGAGCCAGACGAGTATTCTCAACTCTTATAAGAACATAAGTTCATAATGTTAAAATTGCGATATATCAATAAAATACTTCTCCTCGAAATAATATGATAATTTTTAGTGCTGGACTCAACTTCGATGGTAACTTTTTCGATTCTTCAGAACTTTTTCAAGTTTCTGATGCGTCCCGTAGGAATGAATACTCCGAATTACTAAAAAAATACTTGGCCTCGAGTTGATATCATAAATTTTGGTACTGCACGTAACTTGGTAACTTTTTAGATTTATTAGTAGAACTCTTTCAAGTTCTTCATGCATCCCATAGGAATGAATATTCCGAATTACCAATAAATACTTGGCCTCGAAATGATATCATAAATTTTAATGCTGTACGTAACTTAGATAGAAAGTTTTTCAATTCATTTAATCATTCCTCCTTTTAAATAAGATGAGAAGAGTGGGGCATCGGTTTTTAAAATGTTTTCAAGCGAAATTTTTTGGTTACTTACGTCTGCAATGTTTTCGAGTGGTGAATTCAAGATTTTCTCACGGTTCATTAGAATTTTTTTCACTTTACAAAATAATTACAGATTTATAGTTTTATATTTTTTCAATAATGTTTTTTGCTGAATTATGATTTTTTTTTCAATTGAGCTGAAATCACTTTCAGTAAGGTTCATGATGTTTTTTATAGAATTTTTTTATTACTTTTTTGATATCATCAGAAAACGAGGGACCATCAATGTACTTGTCCCTACCTTTTTTTTCCCTAGGGGAATTTTTGGGTTTGATATCACAGCTTTTTTCTCAAAAATTCCTGAACCTTTTTTTGATGATAATAAGATTTTGGTTTAAATTTCTATGGGTTATTATGTTAGTACATTTTTAAAGATTCTATGCTCATGGTACAGACATGCCTAACGTAAAAATTGTATATTGCGAAGTTTTTCCGCTCCACCAAAGAGGTAGAGTTCCAGGCGCGTTTTTTTTTTAACATGGTATCCCAAAGAGGTCTAATCCACATCTCAACCCTTGCAAATTCGTTACTAGTTCATCCGTAGTTGAGCCCTCTCTGCAAGTTGATACGAGTAACGACTGAGGTTATCGATAAGATTCAAGTTAACATGCTACATTGAAAAATGAAAATGATAAATGAAAAAAAACGTAACCTTAGCTTGTCTCCAGGGCGATAAGGATTTTTTACTGCATTTTTAGTTTCTTTTGCCCTTTTGAGATGAAAAAGCATGGAAGATTCTCGATTTCAGGTGAGATGAATTTCGGCTAGTAACATTCAACTTCAGGATAATAACTCGTTTTTGCACTAAATTGGAAGTGAAAAAACATTGCCTTGTTTTTTCACCCGGGCATGGAGGAAATTTTTTCAGCAACTTTAGGTTATTTGGCCCCTTCGAGATGGAAAAGCATGGGAGAATCTCGATTTTCAGCCGAGATATGAATTTCAACTTGTAACATCCAATTTCAGGATAAAAACTCGGTTTTCACGATATTGTTATTGAAAAAACGTTACCTTAGCTTGTCTCCAAGGCGATTGGGATTTTTTCCCTACAACTTTAGTTTCTTTTGCCCCTTCGAGGCGGAAAAGCATGGGAGAATGTTGATTCTTAGGCGAGATATGAATTTCGGCTTGTAACATCCAATTTTAGGATAAAAACTCGTTTTTTCACGATATTGTTATTGAAAAAACGTTACCTCAGCTTGTTTCCAAGGCGATTGTGTTTTTTTCCATGCAACTTTAGTTTCTTTTGCCCCTTCGATACAGAAAAGCATGGGAGATTCTTGATTTTTAAGCGAGATATGAATTTCGGCTTGTAACATATAATTTCAGGAAAAAAACTCGTTTTTTCACGGAATTGTAGATGAAATTACGTTACTTTGGCTTGTCTCCAGAAAGATTGGAATTTTTTTCTGCAACTTTTGTTTCTGTTGCCCCTTTGAGATGGAAAAGCATGGGAGAATCTTGATTTTTAGGCGAGATATTAATTTCGGCTTCTAACATCTAACATCCAATTTCAGGATAAAAACACTTTTTTTCACGAAATTATATAAAAAAAAAAAAATAATAATTTCACTTTTTGTCAACAACGAGGTAAAGTCTTGATATTCTTCATTACCTTTGAAGGAATACCATGAGAATAAGAGGTGTCAGTTTTTATCATATTCTCGTTGAGTTTCAAAGAGTTATAGCAGAATTTTATGGGTACTCCAAAACAACATATTAGGCAATGCGGACAAATTTAAACCAGAATCCTACCTTAGCAATTAAATTAAGTCATTAAAACTATCAGATAAGGACAGTTGTATCAGTTGCATTAGTCTCGCACAAATCTCAATGCAACCAGAACCATAGCGACCATGGAAGGAACTTATTGAACATAAAAAATGTTTCAATTTATTATGCCGAATCGAAGCCAAAAATCTGCTGCATTCCGATGATACATATTTTGATACTTCCGGAAAAAGAGCGATGATTGATTGCTGAAACAGATTTTTTAATTCATTTTGCCAAAATAGAAGTCGAAGGGTGACAAATCATAATGGTCACTTGATCTAACAAAATTGGAAACATTTTGATAGATTCATCATTTTCTGAAGACGGAAATTCGTATTCTATCCAAAAATGTTCTTCTGATGACATTTTGTGATCATATTTGAATATCATAATACTACCATCAACGATGAAAAGTGGAAATACTTACAAATAGTACACATGTTACTTCACGAAATTATCAAAGTTTGCAGTTATCTGCTGCATTCCAATTATCTACTTTTTGATACTTACAGAAAAAAGGCAGCGAAAGACTTTTTGAATTAAATATGCCAGAACTCAAGAGGGTGAGCTAAAAAATACAGCGCACTCCAAGCTTAACGAAAATGAGTAGCCGATGACATTTGTAACAAATTTTTTAATTCATATGCCATAGTTGAAGCTAAAAAGTGAAGACACTTGGCACACAAGCCACTTCACAGAAATGTCCAAGTTTGTAGGTATCCGCTGTATTCCAATGCTTCATATGTTGCTTCAAGAAATTTTCAAAAGTTGTATGTATTC
The DNA here is from genome assembly GCA_037576405.1 of Campoplex capitator. Taxonomy (NCBI): domain Eukaryota; kingdom Metazoa; phylum Arthropoda; class Insecta; order Hymenoptera; family Ichneumonidae; genus Campoplex; species Campoplex capitator. Next base: position 12,325 of record JARBWI010000523.1, on the reverse strand, counting down.
GTTGCATTCTGATTACAGAATTTTTCATATCATCAGAAAAAGTGTATCCGAAGACTTCCCCCGAAACAACTTCCGTTTTCAAGCCAGAAATTTCAATCCCATCCAAAAATGTGCCTCCGATGACTTTTTATAATAGTTTTTCAAACTCTCATTACCACAATCAAATCTGAACAGCGGAAATACTTAGCACACTTGTCGCTGCAAAAAATCACCAAAGTTTGCAGGTGTCCGCTGCATTCTACTTATCTAGTTTTTGATACTAATAGAATAAAAACAACAGAAAACCATTTGAAACCACTTTTACAGTTCTTCATGCCAATACTAAAGAAGGAATGCGAAAAAAAAAACAGCGTACTTTAAGTCCAACAGAATTCAAAACTTTTTCAGGCAACGGTGATGGGGTTTCAAAGACAGCAATTTCGATCCTAGCTGTTCAAGAACAAGCCGCTGAAGACTTTCATAACAAGTTTCCCAATTCATATGTCACAGTTGGAGCCAAAAAGTGGAAATACTTGGTACACATGTCGCTTCGCAGAAATTCTAAACTTTATAGGCATCCGCTGCATACCGATGACAGAATTTTGATCCTACTGAAGAAAAAGTACCCGGTGATGACTTCCTGAAATATTTTTTTCAAATTCCTAATGACACACGTAGTAAAGGAAAGTGAATGAACATAGTGCACATTGAGTCCAACGAAATTCAGTAATTTCTGTCGTTTCCGTGGCTAGTCGCAGACAAAATTTTGAGCTCATCGAAAAGTAAGCAGTCAAAGACTTTTTGTTATGAATTCATAAATCAATAATTCTACAATAAGAGATGGAAAATGGGAAAACTCAATGTACTGGTCGCTTCATAAAGTTGTGAAACTTTGTAGGTGCTCGCTGCATCTCACCGATACCAATTTTGATACTCTCAGAAAAAAAGCACCCGAAGACTTTTCAAAACAACTTTTAGATATCATTATACACAATCGGAGCGGAAAGTGAATAATTTGGCATACACTGAACCCAAAACATTTCTTAAAGTTCTGGTGTATTCATTAGGTCACAATGAGAAACAATTTTATCCTGTCAATTAACGAGCAACTAAAGTCTTTTTGTAACAAATCTTTCAACTTATGTTGCCACAGTGGAAGCAAAGAAGTATAATTGCACAGCAAACACATTTTCCAGCAAACTGGTGAAACTTGACCTGCGGGCAGTCTGAAGTTAAAAAATATGACAGTTCAATAGATAATGATGAAACAATAAATATAATCAGCACACATTTATTGTGATTTTTTATTCGAATTCATCAATAAATCAATACATATATACAATAATTGCGGGTTCCTGAAATGAAATTTCTGACTCCAAGTTTTAGGTTAACCTAGATTTATCGCAGCTGGGTAATAAAAACGCTTTTAAATATTGATGGCACTTGAATAACTTTTTTAATGTTTATTATGTACGTCAGGTTTTTTTAATATTATGACACCACACCACCAATTTTAATAAAATAAATAGATAGACCCAACAAAAAATTTGTTGATAACGATTCATTTCTCTCAGTGTAAAAGGTTAATCGGGATACGGATTATAACACGGTGTAAAAGTTCACTGCAACAACATAACTGTGATTTCTAAAGAACGTTTATTTTTTCTATTATTTTTTATCACTCATTAACTGTACTTTTTATCAAATCGCGGCTGGTTTCATTTTATTATGACACTGACACCCGTCTATCGTTTTTCGAATTTTTTCATGCTGCTGTGTAGGCTGCTACGTTTCACCGATACGTCTGAATTCACTGAGTATATGCGTGCGTCAGACCAACCAATCAGAAACTCGAGAGGCATCAAAATGCCTTTGATGGTGTTATATACAGACACGTCAATTCTTGAATGTGTTAGTCACTTTTGCATAATCTTGAGCCCGTGCAAAGTTTTTTCTCAGCAATTACGCGACCGATCATGCTGATTTTGGGCGCAATCGAAAGAGAATTTCATAATTAGCTGAAAGTTCAATTTTTAAGTTCCTCAATTGCTTCTGAGCTTCGTAATTCAATAAAATGACATGCCAATTTTACCCCCACCACCGCGAAAAGTTTTGTTTCGAGAAAGTATAGTCTCGGCAAGCCTCGGGCCAGCAGACGACAGGGCTGTCAATGTACTTGTCCCGAGACTCTACCGAGTCTCTTGATAACGTAAATGTACTTGTCTCGAGTGGCTACCGCGACTCTAGATTGATATAGATCGTCACTTGTTTCACTACTAGATCATATGAATCTAGCAGGAACTTACGTGGATCGATATCATCACGATTGATAATGGCACCCGTATGTAAGAAGCGTTGACGTGTTGCCTGCTTCAAACATTCTAGACGCAAGATTAGCGAACTGACTGAATGGTGATATCCCGTTGTAAATCGCGGCCGTTTCGATCGAACTTGCTCCTCTAATAACTCGATGAGCGTGTCACATTGATATTCCCATACTGAAAATTGCTCCAATGTCCGTAGCAGAGTGGCTTGCATGCGTAGCAATTGCTCTCTAGCAATATCGGCAGTAAGAGACATGATGCGTTGAACTTCAAAGTGATTTGATTTGAAATGTAACTTTTACGTCATTTCAACGAAATCTGGATCTTCCTCCAAAATTGTTTGCCCTTATATAGACGTTGAGGCAGGGGGTGACTGTGCGTAGGAGGGATGGAAATTCTTGGATTTTGACTTTTCCGAAGACAGATGAAAATTCTATTGTGGCGAATAGAATTCTCAAGTGGTTCTCAAGATTAAAACTTGAGACAAAAAGTCAGAGGTACTGCAAGTGACTTTTCAAAGAAAATGCCGCAAACGACCATTCTTGCGCAATGTGGCCTCAACAAAAATGTGACCAGGATACATAAATCTATTATTGCAAGAGTGTGACGCATAGAAATCTTTTGAAGTGTGTGAGATGAAAGTGGCCCATTAACCGTGATGTTAGTATCTTTGGCAGAAAATCGAAATGTTATTTTCGTCTTGAGATCGGAATTTGAGATTAAAAGTCGGAGAAGGGCAGGCGACTTTTCACAAAAAAAAACCATTCTTAGGCAATATCTGTCTCCGCAGATTATAAAATGTATAACAGAACATATAAATCTATTATTAGGGGGTGTGACGTTTATCAAGAGACTCGGTAGAGTCTCGGGACAAGTACATTGACAGCCTTGTCGTCTGCTGGCCCGAGGCTCGCCGAGACTATACTGGGGGTAAAATTGGCATGTCATTTTATTGAATTACGAAGCTCAGAAGCAATTGAGGAACTTAAAAATTGAACTTTTAGCTAATTAAGAAATTCTCATTCGATTGCGCCCAAAATCAGCATGATCGGTCGCGTAATTGCTCGAGAAAAAAACTTTGCACGGGCTCAAGATTATGCAAAAGTTACTAACACATAAAAAATTTAACGTGTCTGTATACAACACCATCAAAGGCCTCTTGTCGCCAGCTATAACCCATTTTCATGAAAGCCAGTGTCCCGTGACAGCTGCAGAGAGAGCAATGACTACTACGTTCACACGGAACTCTTATTCCGGATTAATTAATCGGGTTTATTATGCCCGATATATATGTATATACACCCCATTATAACCAAATCGGAATAAGAGTGCCGTGTAAGCGTAGTGTATGACGTCTACACAGTGAAACGGTTATTACCGGAGTTTTGACATAATCAAGTGCAGGACGTCCGAAAAATTTCGATTAATGGATTTAATAAAAATATTCAACGGAGATTCTGAGTGAAGTTCTGTAATGATAAAGTGCGAGATTAGCGAGTAAATTGGATAAATTGTGAAAAAAAATGATCTCAGAATAAACTTTTGAACAGACTGGTAAGCATTTTTTTTCGTGATCCTGTGTATTCAAATCTCGCAGTGAACATATTCATCTACAAAATATAAAACTGCAAAATAAAATCAACAGTTATGGGTTATATTCACAAGCTAAAAGTGCGGATTGTAATTATATACAGTCTCCATAGGAGTTTATATGACCCAAAATATTTAAAAATTTGAGAAAAAAGAAGTGATATAATCGCAAAAATCCCCTCACGGGGAAAAAAACGTGGACAAGTACATTGGTGGTCCCTTGTTTCCCTATGATATTAAAAAAAAATCCAAAACGCCGCTTAGACGAATACAAAAAAAATTACAAAATAAGTTAAGATCTGTTGAAATATACGTGGCCAAATACGGGAAGCTTTACTGCATTTCAATAAATTTTCAAATACGGTTTGATGTTGATAGAAAAAATAATAAAGTTCGGAAATTCAATTATGTCACCAACCAAATTGCAAACGTAAAAATATTAGATTGTAAAAAAATTCTGAACGAAGTACTTGGCGAGTTTGTGATCACGATCTATACACTACGCTAATTTCATGGAAAAATCCTCGCCAAGTACTTCGTTCGGAATTTTTTTACAATCTAATATTTTTACGTTTGCAATTTGGTTGATGACATAATTGAATTTCCGAACTTTATTATTTTTTCTATCAACATCAAACCGTATTTGAAAATTTATTGAAATGCAGTAAAGCTTCCCGTATTTGGCCACGTATATTTCAACAGATCTTAACTTATTTTGTAATTTTTTTTGTATTCGTCTAAGCGGCGTTTTGGATTTTTTTTTAATATCATAGGGAAACAAGGGACCACCAATGTACTTGTCCACGTTTTTTTCCCCGTGAGGGGATTTTTACATTTTCTGTAAAGAATTCAGGTGATAAATATTTTTCATGTTCTGTTTCTTAGAAAAAGTGACATTAGCACTTGTCGCATGAGATCAAACAGATCCCTTGCTGGGACCGCTGACCCTCCCCCATTAGTTAAATCTAGCCTTCCCCCTCCCCACACTTCTCCGCAGAACCTTCTCCGCTTCCCGCTCCTCCCCTGAGATCCCTAAGTGAGAACTGGCATAGCCCTACTGCTGCCATGTTTTAAAAGAAAAAGCCAGGGCAAGCCTATTATTATACCCGTTTAACCCAATCCATTTATACATCGTATGGAAGTTTCACTTCTATCGCGTAACTTTTCACGCACCAGTTTTTCAATTCACGGAGGAAGTTGGAAGAGAAGATCAGTGTGGATAATGACACTATTTGCTTACAATTATAAAAAAAAAAAAACTAATGGAGGTAATCTTGTGATAACTTTTTCCAAATGTTTCAACGCAAAAGCATTACAGAATGATAATCTGCACCCTTCCTCATATTGAGAATGCTAGATTTTTTAGCGAATTATAAAGATTGAAATAGATTTGAAGTTTTTTTTAAATTTGTGGAATTATTATTTTCATATTTAATTTTCGCAGGAAAACGTATGTGCGTGGGGGACGAACTCGCCAGAATGCTGCTCTTCACATTTGCTGCACGTATTCTATGGTCGTTCAGAATTTCAGCCCCTCCAGAAGGAGTTTCTCTTGTAGGAGATTGTGGAATTACCCTAGTACCGAAACCACATCACTTGATTTTCGTTCCACGACGTAGTGAATGACTCTTATACTGTCAAGTCCGAAGTATGTATCATTGCCGAGGAAAAAATCTTCTTCATTCTGCTCATTGCAAATCTCGTGTAAGATGGTTTCGTTTTCAAAGGGATATTGTAACGATACGCTCTTACCAATCAGGCGAACGCCACTACGCGTCGGTTCGAGCTTCCTTAATCTAAAAAGAGCAAGTAATGAAAAGAATGTGAGAAAGGCGGATGTGTGAGTGAAAATAAATGACGAACGAAATTTATTCAAATTAATTACAAAATCGCTTGAATATTGTCGCGTTTCGCGTCACGTTATGGGATTTTTGAAATAAAATTATGATATTATATTTTTCTTTTTGTAATCGCATTGTTCAATCGCGAGAACGAAAACTCATAAGAAACGAAAAAACGGTGCGGTTACTGTACGAAAAATCGATAATGATTTTTCTCCTCGACCGAATTTTTATTTTCTTCCGATATCCACAATAAATTGTTTTCTCGCATTAATTCCCGCTGTGTTTGCGTCTCATTTTTATCCCGAACCCTTTTGAAAAATATAATGAATCAGGAAAATAACTGAAATTGATGTCTTCTGTGAGAAGTTATTCAAAAATTGATTGGAATGAATAATGTCCTGGAAAGACTCGCTTTTTCTAATGCTCTCTGTATGATCTATGTTTTTAATGCTTCTATATTTCGCTCGGTTTCGTCCCCGAGATAGTCAACATCCAAAAGTGATTCTGATTCGATATAATATTGATATAAATTATTTCATTAATTTTATAAACAAAAGGACTTACCGCTGCCTTTCAGATTATTGTGATCGACTGAAACTATTATTTTATTTGCTTTGTTTTATTTGTATTAAATTTTGTCGATAATCCAAAAGTAAAAATTCTATCACAAAATGATAATTGATTGTTTTTAATTTCAATGATTCGATATAAAATCAAATCCTTGAGAAAAGTGGGAGTGACCCTAGACTATGGGATTAACACGTCACCGGATTGCTCCGATACATCAAGGAAAGTAGGAATAAAACCCAAAAGTTCCCCTAGGGAAAAAAAGGTCAGGACAAGTACATTGACGGTTGCTTGTTTCCTGATGATATCGAAACAAGTGTGGAAAAAAACTTTCCATAAAATAAGAATTGTAAAAAAAATTCCATTAAAAAAAATCATGAACCTTGCTGAAAATTATTTCACCATAATTGAAAAAAAAATTTACAAATTAGTAGAAAACTTATTTAAAATAAAGAAATAAATCTGTAATTATTTTGTAAAGTGGAAAAAAATTGAAATGAAACGTGAAAAAATGTTGAATAAACCACTCGAAATCATTGCGAACAAAAATATCCGAAAAATGTCGTTAGGATACATTTTTAAAACCGATGACCCATTTTTCTCATCTTATTCTAAAGGAGGATCGACTAAATAAATTTAAAAAGTTTCCATCGAAGTTACGTGCAGCATTAAAATTTATGATATCAATTCGAGGACAAGTATTTTATTTCATCAGTAATTCGCAATTTTGCCATTATGAAACTATGTTTCCATAAGGGTTGAGAATGCGTCCAGCTCAGGATGTCTGATCGAAATTACTAAAAATGAACAACCATAAAAAATCCCAAAATCTTGCTTTCCGAAAACTGGAACCATACCAACCCATTTTTTAAAAACATATTTCGGTCCAAGGAACAGTGAAGTCATGAGTTACTTTGTGACAGCAGAAACGTATGAGGAATCTTTCTGCCCATGACTTTTCGATAAAATGGCTGATTCAAAAAAATCACATCGAAGAGGAAGTCATTTGCTACTTTATGGTGGTAGAGACTTATAAGAATATCGATTCGTCTCGTACTTTAAGGATCCCCTGATATCATTCACAACATTTGACGTCAATTGGATCGGTACTAATTATGTTTAAATACGTGTTAAAAGTACTTGTCCGGCCCATCACTTTTTATTCAAATTGCTCATTCAAATGAAAATCAGGGCTCCTGAATCAGGGAAATGAAAATCAGGAAATTGAGAAAAATACCTCCAGGTATTTTAACTTAATTGTATCAATTGTAAAAAAAATATAATGGAACTTTTCTGTAATATACAAGGGATATTATTGGTCGTCCATCAAAAAATGCTCTTAGGACAATGAAAATTTCTAACTATCTACCCAGATAGAAATCCGTGCAGTCTGCATTAAGAATACTGTGGCGTGCAGTCACCGTGCCGTCACTGTGCCGCAAACTGGCTATCAGGGTAGGGTAACCCCTCAAATAATATTGCAAAGGAGGCATTTTTTACTTCTAATTTCTTTCAGCGGATAAATGCTATTCGGTATAAGAACCAACCTATACTATATTGCTGAGAACATTAAACTGATTATAAGTCGCTCGTGAGAAAGTTATCGAGTTTATTCACGTACACAATTTGATTCGGTAGCCCTTTAGATTATATTGCAATGACGGCATTTTTTACTTTTCGATTCTTTTAGCGGGAAAATTCTATTCGACATAAGAAACAACTTATATTATTACTGAGAACATTAAACTGAAAATACGTCGCATTTCAAGAAATTTCCGAGTTCATTCGTTGACACAATTCGATCCGGTTAAAATCATTAAACGTTGAGTATGACATGAGCGTTTCCTGGAATTCAAATAAATTTTTTTTTCTTATATTAAGAGACGTGGTAGCGGCTGGTTTACTGTTCAATAATTTCAACTTTTTCTTTGATTTTTATTTGAATGAGCAATTTGAATATAACAAAGTGATGGGCCGGACAAGTACTTTTAACACGTATTTAAACATAATTAGTACCGATCCAATTGACGTCAAATGTTGTGAATGATATCAGGGGATCCTTAAAGTACGAGACGAATCGATATTCTTATAAGTCTCTACCACCATAAAGTAGCAAATGACTTCCTCTTCGATGTGATTTTTTTGAATCAGCCATTTTATCGAAAAGTCATGGGCAGAAAGATTCCTCATACGTTTCTGCTGTCACAAAGTAACTCATGACTTCACTGTTCCTTGGACCGAAATATGTTTTTAAAAAATGGGTTGGTATGGTTCCAGTTTTCGGAAAGCAAGATTTTGGGATTTTTTATGGTTGTTCATTTTTAGTAATTTCGATCAGACGTCCTGAGCTGGACGCATTCTCAACCCTTATGGAAACATAGTTTCATAATGGCAAAATTGCGAATTACTGATGAAATAAAATACTTGTCCTCGAATTGATATCATAAATTTTAATGCTGCACGTAACTTCGATGGAAACTTTTTAAATTTATTTAGTCGATCCTCCTTTAGAATAAGATGAGAAAAATGGGTCATCGGTTTTAAAAATGTATCCTAACGACATTTTTCGGATATTTTTGTTCGCAATGATTTCGAGTGGTTTATACAACATTTTTTCACGTTTCATTTCAATTTTTTTCCACTTTACAAAATAATTACAGATTTATTTCTTTATTTTAAATAAGTTTTCTACTAATTTGTAAATTTTTTTTTCAATTATGGTGAAATAATTTTCAGCAAGGTTCATGATTTTTTTTAATGGAATTTTTTTTACAATTCTTATTTTATGGAAAGTTTTTTTCCACACTTGTTTCGATATCATCAGGAAACAAGCAACCGTCAATGTACTTGTCCTGACCTTTTTTTCCCTAGGGGAACTTTTGGGTTTTATATCACGTCTTTTTTTTCAAAACTTCCTCAATCTTGTTTTGATAGCAAAAGCATTTTGGTTTGAATTTCTAACCAAAGAATTTCTAACCGAAGATACTTTTTTAGTACATTTTCAAAGATTCTATGCTGATAGTACAAACATGTCTAACGTTAACATTCTACATTGAAAACTTGTATTGTCAGTAATAATATATATCACACTATCGAAAGCTACTATTTATTAGTAAAATATTCAAATTACCACTGGTAAATGTTGAAAAGATCAATGTACGCCACGGATACAGCATTAAGGTTGAATCTAAAGTTTTCACATCGTCCAAGCTTCATATAAAGCCATCTTGGTTGGTTCATTTTATTTCGAGTCCTTCAGGGCTAGCGATAAAGATATTGTTGAGAAAAGGGCAATTGAAGCCGTCATCAACAATGAAAACGTACAAAGAGAGGATTAAAAGGTAAAAATTACCATTACCGTAATAGAAACTGGAAACGACCTTGAATGTTCGGTAAATTTTACCTTGCCCACTTTATATTTGGATGAAATTAAAATACAATCCCATGTCTATTACAAGGAAATCTATTTTCTTATATATAAATGTAAACTATGCTCTATAGAATTTCACAACCATTCAAGGTCGTCCACGGTTTCTATATAGTAACGGTAACTTTTACTTTTTAATTTGCTCAATGTACATACTTGTGAAATTTGAGTTTTGACAGAGATCCTAGATTTTTATTTGAATTAGCAATTTGAATGAAACGTGATGGGCCGGACAAGTACTCCTGAAATGTATTAAAACATAATTCATTCCGATTGAAACGACGTCGAAGGTCGTGTATGATACAAGGGTATTCTGAAATTCGGAGAAGAATATTTTCTTACAAGTTTCTGCTGCTTAAAAGTAACGCATGACTCCACCTTTAATTTGATTTCCATTTGAATTGCAATTTTAATATTAAAAGTTCATAATTTTGTTAAGTATTTTTAATATACGTCGATGTTAATATCTTCTCAATCACCAATAGATACTTGTCCTCGTATTGATATCATAATTAATACAGCTGCACGCAACTGGGATGATAACCTTTTTATTAATTTTTCAGAAAAGTCATTCTCCTAAGACAGTAATCATAAGAGGTTTTTTGCTCATCTTGATACGACTGAGTTTTTAATCTTTTAATTCCTGTTTTGTTCCGTAGAAATGAATTTTCTGAATTACCAACAAATACTTGGGCTAGTATTGATATCATAAATTTTTCATACTGCATGTAACTTAGATGGCGACCTTTTTCATTCATTTTTTGACTATTAATTATTGTAAGGGACCAATTATACGTAGGTTATCGTCTAGATAACCTAACTTTGAAATGTTTTTTTAGATTCCTAAGATGTATCAAAAAAATCTATTTTTTTTCGAATTCCACAAACAAATTTTTCCATATTATGCCAAAAGATGTAGTTAGCCAAAAGGAAAACTTGAAATAAATTTTTCGCGCCGGCGCACTGCGTGCTTCGATTTTCCATAAGAATGATACTTGAAAAAAAAACTCCGTTAGATATTGGTTTACATCGCGCGAAAAGAAATTTTCATTCACAGATGTTCCGCTGATGTATTTTTGTAGAGAATAACAATCCCTACAAGAAAAAAGTTTCTGGAGCGAAATAGTTCGGATCAACCGATTATTAGATATAACCGTTTAAAGATTAGGATGTATCGAAAAATCTTTTTTTTTCCGAGCTCCACTAGCACTTTTATTCATATTATGCCAAAAGATAATTTTTGAACTTTTTTTGTAGGGAATTTTATTCTCTACAAAAATACGCGGCATATCTGTGAAAATATTTTTTTCGGGCGATTCGAAACAACATCTAACATAACATAGTTTTTTTTTCGTGTTATTCTTATGGGAAATCGAAGCACGTGGTGCGTCGGCCCGAAAAATTTTATTTCAAGCTCTCCTTTTGGCTAACTTGGTCTTTTGGCATGATAGGAAGAAAATTGCTCGTGGAGCTCGGAAAAAAGAGATTTTTCCGATACACCCTAATCTTTAAACGGTTTTAACTATTGAACGGTTGATCAAAGCTATTTGCCTGTAGAAACTTTTTTAGTAGTTTGTAGTCCACAAAAATACGTTGGCGGCATATCTGTAGAATTGTTTCTCGGTCGATGTGAAACAATATCTAACGGAGTTTTTTTTTACGTCTTATTCTTATGAAAAATCGAAGCACGTGGTGCGCCGGCCCTATAAATTTATTTCAAGCTTTTTTTCTCAAAATTTTCCTAAAAGTAATCATAATTCCGTAAATATGACCAGGCAACTTTGGATTCTTGACTTTTTATCAAATTGGCTCGCTAGGTTGTTATGTGGTGGTTAATGGTAGCGTTATTAAAATGATTATTAATTTGTCATTATTAATAAATGATTAATTAATAGCTCTATCATAAAGTTAATCAGCGAAAGTTAATTTTATGTAAAATGACTTCGATGACATGTTTTATCAATGTAGAGTTGCTTGGTGGTTATAAATCGACAAGTTACAACTTTTGTTATCACTAGTCATGAAAGAATTTTTTTTTTCAAATTCAACATTCAGTCAGCTGATAAAATAAACCCAGTCAGCCCAATATTTTTTTTAACTAATTTTATTTCGCTGACCGTTATTCAATATAAAATCGCTTGGTGGTGCTTGGTTGGTGATAAGTTTTACCATCATCTAATTAACCATTCAATAACATTTGAAAAAATCTAATGTTCAGTCAGCTGATGGAGTAAACCCAGTAGGTCAAATGTTTTTTCTTCAACGAATTTTTTTCCACCGACCATTATTCTATAGGGAATTGCTTTGCGTTGCTTGTTTGGTAATTAATTTTGCTACCATACTGATTAAACATATATCAACTCCAAGGAAAGCGATAAAAACGCTCTGATTGGTCGATTGAACGATTGAACGGAAAATTTTTTGACTTTTCGGCGTAAGACATGAAACGAGATCACATCGTACGATCACAGATACACAGATTTTTGAAGACTCAATTTTTCGTGAAATCAAAAGTAACAATTTGAGGATTTCGGATTTGACGGAATTGGCAGAAGATCGCATTTCAAAGCTCAAGAATACGATTGTCTTTTTTG
>JARBWI010000522.1:0-30598 GCA_037576405.1 Campoplex capitator | reverse complement strand
TATGCAGGGTTTGAATAGTATTTGATCGTTTTAATAGTACTTGAGCGGTGAAATACTACTATTCAAACCCTGCATGTAACCTGGTATTCTTCCTTTAAATCAGTCTCCCCACCGCTTCGCGGGAGACCAAACGCGGAGATTTTTCTTTTTTTGGAAAAATAACGATCGAACAAACACTTAAACAACGTTATTTATTTCAAACGAACGAAAAATGAAATTAGTCTCAGTTTCGAAAAGTTGCGGCTAACTTAACGCTATTTTTTATGTTGTTTATTTATAAAAAAAATATTTTCGAAAGAACAAATGTTTTCATTGATCAAACATTTACAAACTATGACCAACAATCATTATGAATGAAAAAAAGTCCAAATCGAGGGACCAATCTTACATAGCTTCGTTCTCGTGGTCGATTTCGTGCGTGTTATAATTTTGTATTTATATATATAATATATATATACAAAAGTACATCACACACGAATTCCAGCACGAAAACAAGCGTCATGTGCAGCGAGCTTGAATCGCAATTAGCGAAGATTATTTGCTGGTGATGTTTAATTCCCTACAAAAAAGTTACCAATTAGAGCCAAACAACTCAAGGTCAACCGTTTAATAGTTATAACCGTTTGAAGATTAGGGTATAACGAAAAATATCTTTTGGCTAACTTAGTTTTTTGGCATTAAAAAAAATTTCAATACTCCTTAATATTTATTCTCTTAACAAATACGTTAGCAGCATATCTGTGAAAAATTTTTTTTTGAACGATGTGAAGCAATATCTAACGGAGTTTTGTTTACGTGTTTATATAACACATAAGGATATAATATCTTATGGAGAATCAAAGCCACGCCCGTGCGCCGGCCCAAAAATTGTTATATTCAAGCTTTTTTTCTCAAAATTTTCTCAAAAATAATCAGAATGTCGTAAAATTAACCAGACAACAAAAATCCAAAGATTTTAAACTTTTTATCAACTAATATCGCTAGGCGGTCATGTGGTGGTTAATGGTAGCGTTATTAAAATGATTAGTAGTTTGTCATTTTAATAAATGATTAATTTAAAGCTCTATCATAAAGTTAACCAGCCAAAGTAAACATTATATAAAATGACTCCGATGATATGTTCAATCAATGTAGAATTGCTTGGTGGTTATAAATCGACAAGTTATTACAGCCTTAGTTATAAGTAGTCATGAAATAAATTTTTTTTTAAATTTAACATTCAGTCAGCAGATAGAATAAACCCAGTTAGCCAAATATTTTTCCTTCAACTAATTTTATTTCGCTGACCGTTATTCAATAGAAAATCGCATGGTGGTGCTTGGTTGGTAATCAGTTTTGAAATCATCTAATTAATCATTCAATAACATTTTAAAAAATTCAATATTCAGTCAGCTGATGGTGTTAACCGAGTAGGCCAAATGTTTTTTCTTCAAGTAATTTTATTTCGCTGACCGTTATTCTATAGAAAATCGCTTGGTGGTGTTTGGATAGTAATTAGTTTTGTTATTATACTGATTAAACATATATTAACTTCAAGGCAAGCGATAAATAACGCTCTGATTGGCCGATTGAAAAATGCAACGGAAAAACGTATAACTTTTCGGCGTAAGGCATAAAAAGAGATCGAGGTAGATTGGACAGAAGATCAAATTTCAAAGTTGAAGAATAAGATTGTCTTTTTTGAGGAATTGATTAATACATAAAAGCTTGTTTGTTATTAAATTCGATAATAATGGATCATCTTTATCACGATAAAATTCATTTCGGCAATGGTTTTTTTACAGGATTATTAAACAAACAAACTAATAGTAAAACGCAAAACAAATTATTAACGTTAAGTAAAGCAAAAGTAAAGTAAAAAGGAACATCAGATGAAAAAAAAATTATGTTGTTAAAGTGAAAGTAAGGTGAAGTAAACGAAAAACCAATGAACAAAATACAAGAGGAAATATATGACAGAGTGAAAACGGGGAATCCCTGTTGCGTCCAGACATTTATTGACTACTTGTTACCGACCGATGGTAACTTTTCAGATTGATGGACGCCACCGTAAGGAAGAAAAATATAGTTTTGTTCAAACGATTAAGGAGTTTCGGTACGAGTGATAAAATGTTATTATTTAGTCAAAATGTACACAGTATATTCTTCGACATGTACTCGATGTTCCATCCAAATTTTAAAACGATCGTCTTCACCGTTTTTGTGAAATCAAATATTTAAAAAATACTTTTTAACACGGAAAGATGCCTACGGTCATTGGTGAACAACAGTATTACGCCTGGAAGAGTGAGAAAAAATGTTAAAAACTTGTTAAAAAACCGGCAAACAATAAATAACATGATTGCAATTACGATTCCTGAAAATAAAATTATTGTTCTGCATCGTTTATGAATTATTCACTTATTCATCAATGAAAACGGTGAGTTTTTAACGATCAACCAAAAGAACAGGTTTTTTTCGTTTTCGACAAAATACTGCTGACTAAATAATACTTTGACTGAATAATAAAATGTTATTATTTAGTCAAAATGTACACAGTATATTCTTCGACATGTACTTGATGTTCCATCCAAATTTTAAAACGATCGTCTTCACCGTTTTTGTGAAATCAAATATTTAAAAAAACACTTTTTAATACGAAAAGATGCCTACAGTCATTGGTGAACAACAGTATTACGCCTGGAAGAGTGAGAAAAAAATGTTAAAAACTTGTTGAACAACTGGCACACAATAAATAACAATGATTGCAATTTTACGATTCCTGAAAATAAAATTATTGTTCTGCATCGTTTATGAATTATTCACTTATTCATCAATGAAAACGGTGAGTTTTTAATGATCAACCAAAAGAACAGGTTTTTTTCGTTTTCGACAAAATACTGCTATGTGAAGTTGGCGGTTTGCTTAGAAACAATTGAAGTGTACAGAAACTCCTCAACAGTTGAATGTCCTCAACAGGACATTATTTGATGAACACCTGTTATCACGAGATCATGTAAGTATTTCTTCGCTCTTGCAGTCCGCAAATGTAATTTTAATAATTTATTGATAAATATCCAATTCGTAGATATAATACGGGTTAGATATTTATAGCACTACCCAGATAGAAATTCGTGCAGTCTTCATTGAGAATACTGTGGTGTGCAGTCATTGTGCCGCAAACTGGTTATCAGGGTATTTATTACCGTAATGTAAAAAATAATTTGTTTTTATTTTTTATTTCAGAAAATGGAGAACTTATACGAGCAAGTGCAAAGTCTCAATGTCACTGGCGGTGGAAATCCAACAGGACCTCCATCGCCAGAACCTCCATCACTAGGATCTCCACCACCAGGACCTCCACCGCCAGGACCTCCACCGCCAGGGCCTCCACCGCCAGGGCCTCCACCGCCAAGAGCACTACCGCCAGGACCTCCACGGAGGCCACCAACAGGGCGTACTGCTGGTCCGCAGAATACCACTGACCAGCCCATGAATCGTAAGTCTATATGCAAGACCGACTTGGAATTACGTCCTTTCCCTTCGAATTTTTAATGAAAATTCTGTTTGTTATTTTAGAACGAGGCACGCGAGCTGGACGGAGGGCCCGGGAGAATTTGCAGTTGCAGTACCTCCACCGCCTCCAGTTCTTGGCTTCCAAATCCTTGGCCGGTCAAGCTCTGCGGGCCAGAAGTGTACACAGGGCATGGGGAACAGGTCGTGGCATCCGGGGTGGTCATGGTGGTAACCGGGGTGGTCATGGTGGTAACCGGGGTGGTCGTGGTGATAACCGGGGAGGTCGTCGTGGCCGTCATGGCAACCGGGGTGGTCGTGGCAACTGGTGGGCTGGCCGTGGCAACCAGGGCCATATATAAAAAATATGTATATATAATAAAAAATATTTCATATCATATATATATTGTTTTGTTTATTATTCAACCTTTTCTCTACGTGTTCCTTTATTATATACATCCTCACAAATCCTCACAAAAAAGCACATGAATAAAATCTGAATCTCTCTTTCCACATAGATTCGTACATGATATAATAATAGAATTTTTTTTTACAAGGGCATCCGAATTCAGCGGTTCAATCTATAGATCTACGTAAAGAAATCGTGGACAATAATTCGATCCAAAAACTGAAGAGAACTAAAAAGTTTTTGAGCCTCAATACTTGCTGACTGCTGTGCTTTGAAGCAGCCTGCATGAAATGACCGATCTATATAGTAACAGTAGACTGTTGACGCAGTCCGCTGACCTACATCGACCCTGTCTATCAGGAAACCTGTGAACAGAAAACAATATTTATAATATAATACTAAATTCAACAACAAGTTAATCCAAGAAATTGTCAAAGGGATAAATGAAGGAAATTTGACTCACAATTGGAGTAAAATAGGAAAGGATATATAAAGAGAAAGGAGGAAAAGAAATATTAGCCTATGTTAAAGCTCTAAGTGATACTTGAGGAGTCAAGGTGAGCAAAGGCCAGATTTAAGCACGCTCAAGCCCACCAGTCAAGGAATACCCTCAAACTATGCAAAAGACTTCTGTAACAAGTTGAGTTTTGGTGTTCCGCACCGAGACAATCCACAGACAAATTTTGTCAAGATTCGACTCCACTCGAGCTTTAATAAGTAAGGTAAGGAAATGTCTTTACAAACTGAGCGACAGCTCCTGTGAATCAGTCGAATTTTGACAGAGTGAGTGAAGGGAGAATTTGTTAATAGATATTGAAAATACTTACAAATTTTTATTTACGCCACCTGTTACTCCGTCGCTCTAATTCTTTTGGTGATGGAAACTCCTGGTCCGCACACAGCAACTGAATCTGCCAGGGGATTTCAAAATCAATTAGTAAAAAGAAATAAAGAATATGTTTTTTAATACAATGAAAAACTCATGTAAAGAAATAGATAAAAAAATTGAAGAAATTGAAAGAGAATAAGGAAAAAGCAACGTCATTTTGAACCA
Source organism: Campoplex capitator (assembly GCA_037576405.1). NCBI lineage: Eukaryota > Metazoa > Arthropoda > Insecta > Hymenoptera > Ichneumonidae > Campoplex > Campoplex capitator. The sequence continues at coordinate 25,643 of JARBWI010000522.1, read as the reverse complement.
CGCTCAAAAATAAGGAAAGGACACTTTTAACGAGCTGTAAAGTAAACTTTAGTGGAAATTTTAAAGAGTAATTAAAAAAAAGGATTTGTAACAGATTAATGTGCCACAAAAGGATGGGAATATAAAAAAGAGGTATTAAATAGAGAGATTCAATGAGAAATCAAGGCGTGTACATAAAGAAAGACACCGAACATATCACAATATTTGAATCTTAATTAAATTAATTCCAACACTTTGGACAAACGTTGCACACACCAACACCTTCAACAAACACTCGCGAACCGAACTGTCATTGTGAAAAAAAATAAAAAGTTGTAGAATTTAATAAATTCGATCACGTAAAACCGAAATAGTGCATCGCCGTACGAACATGGGCGCAGCCATCTTGATACTTTTTCGACACCTCCGTGAACTTAGCCGGACAACTTCAACTTTCAAAATTTTCAAACAATTAAATAATATATCTGTTAGTACTCGTTCAATGGTTATCAATACTGCAATCATATCAATACTGCAATCAAAATATTTAGTCGTCACTAATTATTTTTTTATAATTATTTTCAAATTCCCGCAAAAAAACCGTTCAGTCGTTGTAGAGGTTATGATAGCGACCGAACTATCACGGATAACATTGAGCCACAGGGATTTACAGTGCAGTGATAAATTATCTAACGTCAGTATATGGATGAAGAATGTGAAAAGAATTGTGAATGTGCAGAATTGTGAAAACAAAAAGAGAACGATGGTCTCGATGGGATCATTGTCGGGACAGGTATCGAACCTGGTGCATCGACCAAAACAATGCTCTTTACAACTGACAGTTAGTAACTGACAGTAGTAATATGACACGCATCGTCACCACTACTTGTTACCGAACGGCACAAGTTTAGTGAAGTTCACTTCACGATATTCGAATTATAATTGTATAAAAAGTTTGCCGTAAACGGACATAGGGAAAAAAAACATAAAAAGCTTTCCAATTCCTTTGGTTAACCTCGTTTTTGCATCTGTTGTTTTCGGCGAGATTCGGCATACGTCACTGAAGATGCAACTATTCTTACGAACGTCGCATTCACCACACAATTCACGTTGAATTGCAGCAACAGCGCTAAGGATATCTCGCTCTATGCTGATGTTGAGGGTAAAGCATTGCCCGCTGTGAGGTTGAGCGCCGACAACAAGTATCAGGTAAACTTATCGCAAAATCTTGCTCCAGTTCTCAAAAAACCTACGACATCCTCATTCTTTTCGTTCTTATACAAAAAATTCTAACGTGTCAAAAACCACAGGTTACCGCTTTGGCATACATCACCGAAGATGCAACTATTCTTATGAACGTTGCATTCACCACACAATTCATATTGAAATGCAGCAACGGTGCCAAGGATATCTCGCTCTGCGCTGAAGTTGAAAGTAAAGCATTGCCCGCTGTGAGGTTGAGCGCCGACAACAAGTATCAGGTAGACTAACCCAACTGACCCCTGCGTCGCAAGATCATTATCCTTGCCATTTTTTCTCCTAGTCATCCTTGTGACTCTTATTATTGCAACTAGCTCTGAAAACCCCCAAAATTTTAATGCTAAAAAAGAAACTAAATCCCCGCATGTTGTTGCCCAATTTCCATCTGATCCTCGATCAAAACAATTGTTCGATCTTTCCGAAGCCAACAAAACAAGCGGAGGCCCTATTCGATTCAATCATTCGACAATTGACTCTGCTACTGGCAGACTCTACGCAGGTGTCGTCTGAAAAATGAATTCTATATCAATACTTTTTTTTCTTCCTCCTAATAGATGTACAGTGAGAGGAGTCAAAAAGCAAGTCGGAGCAGTCCATGATGGTTGTCATTGGGGACGGGCCAGCAATGCATAGATTTTGAGCAAGTGCTGCCGGATCGTTTGAGCAATAGAGCAGATGACAACGGTGCAATTGACGATAAGAACAGTACCAGAATTGCCATCGGGAGCGAATTACAAGTGCGTATTTGGTAACGCTGAACCGATCGACGCGTTGATGACTGGTTTCGGTTTTTCTTGCCCGGCACCACCGGTCGTCGGTAGACCAAGCATTCTCGAGGAATCGGATCACGTTCTCGTGCTACTTTCGGTACGCTCTAGCTAGACCAACAAGGATATCGTATCCCGCAATTTTCCGTATTTCGATTGTTCCAAGCACAAGGTATGCACGAAATGCGTTAAAGCTCAATGGTCCTGCAGTTGATGCCTTTACGACAACAAAGGCACCCATAACACGAGCAGCTGTCAAGGAAACATTATATCCGGAGAAAACGTAAGTAGGATTCTTGAAAATTTCCTCCTTGACATTCGAAACGACCCTCGATCGCGTCAATAAAAATTTGTCTTTATTCGTTATCAAATATATTTTATTTAAATACGACACTTTTGTGACAAATTCTCTAATTCTTTTTTCAAAAGCAGATTTATTTAATATCAGATAGAATCGTGATCGAATTTTATCCTTGGCTGCACATTCGTTTGAATTCGTATAACCAATTTTGCATTGATTTCGAGTTTCCTGAAGAAAACAATTTTTACTTTCGACTTTGTGATTCAGATATATTTTTCGTTCAAAATTACAATAATTTTTAAATTGTTCGATTGTATTTGTGTTATTTCAATCAGAGTAAATGCAAAATTGTGCAGATAAAAGTATTGGAATAAGAATAAAATCGAAATCAACAAAAATGGTCAGTTAATAATTTTATTGAATTTGTCCACGACGATTAACAGCAACGGAACCAAACAACACTGGCAGCCCACGGTGCCCAATATTGTCCACGTTTCACCGCTCGAAAAGAGCCTCTGATGTTGCCGATCAACGTTCCGAAGAAGATCGTACTCGAAGTGGAAAATTTTTCACATCCTCAACTGGGACAGCTCGATACCGAATTCAAGGAATTACCAGTTTTTACACAAAATAAAAATGACGATTCTGGTTCAACGATCAATAATTTAGGAACCAACGAACTTAATAATTCCGCTAATATTGCTGGGAAAAAGAAAAATGCCAGAAGACAAAACAGCGCCTCCGAAGTCTCGACGACGGAGAGCAGCATTTGTCTGGCCGATAATTCCCCTGCGGTTACGCTCGTTACTGCAGATAAAAAAGTTGTTACGAATATGTCGTCATCAAAGTCAAGTCCAACCGCGAGTAAAAAAAGAAAATCGATTAACGGTGTTACCCCGTTACCGAAAGAAGATTTCAAATCTACTGAAAATGAAGTTTCCTTAGATTCTGATTTTTCCAATAACCCGAAAGATTCTAAATCTGATGCGAAAAGAAAACAATCCAATGGTAATACCACGACGCACAATAATCACAGCTCGTATAAAAAAAATAAAGCAGCCGCTAGTCAAAAAATTGTACAATTTTCGGAAGAAGAAACATCGTCTACAACGACTGAAAGTTCGGTGCACGATGATCCTGCGCCGTATAAGGTGAAGATATTTTAACTTTATAATTTGCAAATTCAATATTTTTTTTAGTCAAAGGTGTTTACACATTAGTTTCCAAACAGTAATTCTGTCGACTTTACAATTTCACGAAATCTATTATTCTAATTGCGTCTGAACATTTTGAGTTTTGAAGCAAATGATTATTGCAATTTAGAAAAATTAAACATCTCCAATGAAAATTTACAGGATGGAGAACACACGTATGCGAAGCCTGAAAAAGTTCAACGAAAACCAATACCAAAGAAGATCAAACCTCAAGCAATACCAGCAACTGCACCTATCGATTACAGAGATAATTACGAAGGTGACTGCGACGACGATGATTACGACAAAGACAGACAGGAACATTCAAATCGATGGAAAATTAATGTCAATAGATCTGGCACGAAGTATCATCACCATCACCAGTCACGAAATCCAAAAGTTGCGTCGTACAAATCGCCACAACCAAACAAAAATCCACCTCGTAAAGATAAAAGTTCGTAGAAACGAAGATCGACCGAAAAAGTAAACGTTAAATGTAAATTGGTTGAAAAGCCATTTTCAAATTTTACTATCATCATAGTAAACACATATCACATTATGGAAAACATTCGATTCATAACGACAGAATAAAAAAAAAGATTGAAAAAATGAAAAACAAAAAAAGCGCCATGTGGCCGGATCAAGATTGTTCTAGCAGACAATAATTGAGTTCGTCGATTTATTTATATTGCTTTTCTTCATGAAAAACACGATTTGACGAAATGGTCTTGCCACAGTGACCGTATAAAACGAGTGCGCGGGTTAGGGTCCTCGATGTGTTAATATTGTTAGAAGTGATCGTCTGCCAAAACTCATTAATCAAGAAGATCGATTCAAATTAGTTGGACGTTCTGTTTTTCTGTACTTTTTTCGTTTTGTTTCATAGATAAGTAATTAATAATTCATTAAGATTAGAATGAGAAAGGGCGGAAGATATAAACGCGTGTATCAATGTACAATGATTTGTGCCACCTGCCTGTACGATATCACCACTCTTTGTCTGACAAAATGATCCGTCCGTTAAATTGTTTCTTGTTACTTTTTCACTTTCTTTCCACCAGGACTTCAATCATACGTATGTTCATGTGCTCTTTATTTTTAAAGTTAAATCTCTGTGTAAACAAGAATTGGGAGTATTATGGAGAAAAACCAATTGAAAACAAGAAAGAATTATTCTGGCCTACCGTGTGCAAGACTTTCGACGTTCAGAGACAGGAATTCTCCGTCGCAATTTTTAGTCGCACTGTGAGCTTTCTTGCGATTGATCTTTTGTTCATTTTTTTTACGAATTAACGTTGTTCGTCGTTCGAAATCAAGAGAATAGATAAACAGAGTGGGAACCCCATGGCATTTCTGTTGATTTGTTCATGATTTGCAAATTATTTAGAAAATCTATCATTATTATTATTGTTATTATTATAAGTATTAACAATCACTACAGTTTTCCAAACTGGGTCAATATTGTATTATTATATACGATTATCGAAGCTATCGAGTACCAAAATAAATATATAAGATTGCTTGCCAAGTCAAAATCTTGTATTTATATCCTCTATCCTTTCCACGTGTTTCCTAAAGGTTTGGAATTCGACAGAAGAACGAAGGAACAATTCGTATACGTGGAAATTGTTTTTATTCAATTTATTTCCTATCCTAAATGACGTATAATCGTAAATACTTATTGAACATTACAAATTCCTTCTGCGACGGTTGTTTTTTTCTCTCGTTTGTCTATTACTCGTTGAATTTGAAGAAAACTATAAATTCTAACTATAACGCATCATTCTTGTGATCCTGAGAACTTGAAATATTGTGATACTGAGAATTCAAATATTCAATTAAACTCATAGTAGTACAAATTCGATGAAAAATCGTTTTCCCTCTCGTTTATTTTGATCGACTTTTCATCACGCCACGTGTGACGTACAGTGGTTGATAAAATCGGTAAGGTCTAAATCAAATCGATACACTTATTGCGGAATTTTAAATCCCTAAAATGGTTGAATCTTTTTAATGTTAAAAGTACCACAATTTATTGTTTTCAATCATTTGAAACCAAACTATATACTAGTGCACACATCCTGCATGTACACAACGAAGATGGAAGATGATCAGATGGGTCAGCTAGGTATACCAGAAAAGCCCATCGATTCAATTTTTGCGTTATTGTGATAAAACAATCACTTCGTAAATTATTCTAACATCACTCATGCATTTCCCAGATGATTTATGGTTGATTTTGTAAAAAATAAACGAATTTCAAGTTATTTTCTGCCAACTATACAACTAATGTTTTTTCAAATTTATTATTAATAAAATAATTTTTCGAAGGTTACAATAATAAAGGCAAAAAATACCGGATTAAGCAATGACTATTAACAGTGGAGTTTCACTCGAGCCGTTAATATTTGGAAATGAATCATTCTAACAAAAGTTGCACAACTTGAAGTGGCAACTTTATTCAAGTAGAATCCTCTCTAAATTCGAAGGTCTCTTGAACTTTTAAAAAACGCAATAATTACTTTATTATAATGAATCTAGTAGCAACGAAAAACATGTTAAGAATTTGTCATAAGAGTTTATCGAAGATTGAGAAACCACTTTAAAAGTGCATTTTTAATATAAAAATGGAACTCATGTTTGAAACATTTCAAGCATTGCCGGACCCTTCGAATATTGACACAATGATAAGAACGTTGAAAAATTTATCATTCAACGAATAATCAGATAATTTTTTTCGTTGTACGAAATGTATTTGTAGAACTCGGATGATTTGTCGAATATTACTCAAAACCAATGTAGAAATCAATAGCGAAGTTTCGGATTTCTGATCTATTGAACTATTTGGCTAAGAAATGTGTTGTCTTTGAAGTGAAGTTCAGCACTTTCAGTGTCATTTCTTATTTTTTAAAATCTAGTTAAATGGAATAGTACGAGTCTTTGATGTATTTCGACGAGCTCCTATGAGCTCCGACGAGAAAATATGATAAATGTGAAAAAAAACGACCAGAATAAATCTGGTTGACCCTAGAATCTCTGGCGTGTTTTTCGCTCCGAGCAGCCTCTAGAATATCTAATATTCACTTTCGAAAAAAACTTGTGCGCGTACATCCGACGTGCTAGAGACCAAGGGGAGTTTTTCCTTTTTAAATCGCGCGAGGAACGATAACATTTTTTCGTATAAAAGGTAAAAATCTCATCATAGGTTATTTGAAAAAACGAGAGAAGAGTCGTGTCTGGTTGTCCAAATTTCTCAAGCTATGCCTTTCCGTTGAATACACCTCAAGTTGATAGGGCTTCCCGGTTCTAATAAGGACGTTTATCAATTTGCTAGTGTGAAAGAAGCGAACGTTCTCGTCTATGAGGCCATGTATAATCAACAAACAATTCGCATCGTCCGAAAACTTGTTATTGAAAGTTAGTACCGAGCCGTTTACGAAGCCCGGATAATTGTCCCGTGGAAGATCCATGTAACGCTCGGTGTATCCGGTATCGTACAAATTCCAACAGGTTACGGGCACACCTGCGATTGCGATCTGTGAACAAACACTCTATTTAAAAAAATGCTGTTTTAAGGATTTCAAAAATTATTATCGTCATATATTCAGGCAGGCAAGCCTTCGTTTTCATTATATATCAAATTCGATTTTTATTTTAATACATTATCGTTCAATTAATAATTAGACAATATTTCTCTCTTTGTGTTAAATGAATCCGACGATTTTTCTGAATCCATGCCAATTTTTTCAAAATTTGTTCTATTACGTTCACCATTTTTTTTCGACAATTGAAAATACAACATAAGCAGCGAATTTAAACACAAAATATGTTCCAAATTTTTGCAACATTTTCGCAAATTTTTTCAAAATTACATTTCATAACTTTTTTTTCATAGAAAAAATCATAACTTTTTTTTCATAGAAAAAATACTTTCATAAATATAACATTGTTTTCAATAAAATAGAAATTATAACGAAAAACAACGACATGCGACAATTGTTGTTTCTCCAAGCAGTTTTTGTTTATACTTAAAAATTATTGTTGATAAAAATTAATATTTTCGAAATCTTGAAAATGAGCGTGTTCGAATAACGAAGAGACTGGGTTCGATAAAGTCGCATTTGGTTAAGGTTTATGGATAAGAACTCTAAACAAACCGAAGAACATTTTGAAAAGATGCAAAACATAAGTTATTCAGTAATTCACTAAACAATTGAGGTCCTTGCCGACCCCAATTTCTAGAAATAAACAAAAAATGCTGAATGGAATATTTTTCAAATTTTTGTCAAAATTATAACGAAATGCTTTCCGGAGAGAATTATTTCACAGTGATTTCACTCACGATGTGATAAAAGTTGCTACGGCTGATCGTATAATGTCGATCAAGGTGACTAACCTTGAATACTTCAGGATATGTTTATGCCCATAAGACTGAGATAACCACCGCAGGACCATCCATGCAATCTAAGCACCTCGACCTGATCGCTCAATTCGACGGTGCCCATTTTCTTTCTTAAGTGGCTTCGAAGCCAAGGCCTCGAATTTAGAGCCTCTCGATCCATGAAAACAATGCAGTAGCCTTCTGCAGCGAGCATGTGAAATCAGAAGTGTCTCATTCCCTGCGAAACAAGAAATCGAACAGTGAACGAGAAATTCGCGTTACAGATCGTACAGATAATGGGAGATTGGTCAATTATACTTTATATAAACGTATTTATGACGAGCTGGATATCCAGGCTACCATAAGTTTGCAGTACGGTTGGATACTTGACGGAACGTTGAAAATTATGAGGTTTGAAAATCATTGAGTATATCGCATCACCGGATGTAATTTTGTGGTCGTATACGCTTGCAGCAAACAATTCAGTTTATAGAACTGTCAACTCGACGAGATACCCCAGCCCTGTAAAAGGGTCCACGGTTCGATCAGTCTGCGTTATTCTGAAAACCTATAGTTTCAAAATGAGAAAAGAACATAGAAAAAAGTTAAAAACGCCACGTAGAAAGATGGTATCAGAGAAGGAGAAAAAAAGGAAGAAAACCTGACACGATGGCAAGGTTTTGATCAAACTGTGCACCGTCACCATCATCGTGCAATCCTTGTTGAAATAAATATTATTGTAACTGGAGCCAGATCTGGTCAATAGACGAATTTCTCGTGCTGCTCGAGAGGTCCTTCCCGCAAACCAGCGAAATAAACGATCGAATTAGTCAACCCACAGTTTTCAACCCAAGATTTGTCATTCGCCTTGAGTTATCGCCGTCTTGGATATCATGCACAGGTGGTTCCAAATAGGCGCTGTCCAAAAGGTCAAGCGGCTCCTCGACACCGTTTCTTAGCTCTTGATAAACCTGATTAATTTTAATTTTTTACTCATTTTTTTCGTACCTCAACACGGTGTATGCACCACCGTATATGAAAAATCACTTTTTTAGGTTATATGAGGTTAGGAAATTTGACAATACCTCAATTCCATCGCTTTGTCAACCAACAATTCTGCTGTTAATACGAAACATTCTTGTTTGCATCAATTCGAACCGTATATACACGATTTTATTAACACGATTTCATCATTTTTTCGTCTAGATATTGAGGATTTGTGTCAAAAATTGACTTCGTATCCTTCACAATATGATTCACCGTCGCGTTCCACCAAATATTTTTCGTTTTTAAATTAACCTTTTCAAGACGGGGGTTTTAAAGTTGAAATCGACTTTTTATTTAACACAAAATTTGTGCTATTATTTAACACAAAATATGTGCTATAATATCAACAATCAATGAATCACGTAAACTGCCCGACCAAACTAGTGGTTTCAATCAAACCCGTCCTTACACTGAGAAAAGAAATTTGTTGGAACAACAAATCGTGGCGAACAAATTGAATTTGTTGATTCAACAAAACTTTTCTTGATTCAACGATGTTTTTGTCGTGGTAAAAAATATTTTTTTGAGCCAACAAATTATTAAGATTTGAATGAACTAAACTTTCGTTTCGGTTAACGAATTCACTTTGTTCGCTACATTTTGTTGAACGAACAAATAATTTGTTGAACCAACAATAAAATTTGTTAACAAACAAAAAAATTTGTTGACCCAACAAAAAATTTGTTGATAACAATTCATTTCTCTCAGTGATAAAAGATTAATCGGGATAATCGGGATACGAATTATAACACGGTGTTTAATAAAAATTCACTGCAACAACATATAACTGTGATTTCAAAAGAACGTTTATTTTTTAAATTATTTTTTATCACTCATTAACTGTACTTTTTATCAATTCGCGGCTGGTTTTATTATTTTATTATATTATTATATATTATACTGACACCCGTCTATCGTTTCGAATTTTTTTATGCTGCTGTGTAGGCTGCTACATTTTTCACTGATACGTCTGATCACTGAGTATGGGTGCGTCAGAACCAACCAATCAGAAACTCGAGAGGGATCAAAATGCCTCTGATGGTGTTATATACAGACACGTGAATCTTGAATGTGTTAGACACTTTTGCATAATCTTGAGCCCGTGCAAAGTTTTTTCTCAGTAATTACGCGACCGATAATACTGATTTTGGGCGCAATCGAAAGAGAATTTCTTAATCAGCTAAAAGTTCAATTTTCAAGGCCTCAAACGACTCGTGAGCTTCGAAAACGAACAAAATGATGTGCCAATTTTACCCCCACCACCGCGAAAAGTTTTGTTTCGAGAAAGTATAGTCTCGGCGAGCCTCGGGCCAGCAGACGACAGGGCTGTCAATGTACTTGTCCCGAGACTCTACCGAGTCTCTTGATTATAGGGAATCGATAAAAAAGTTTATTCTTTTTTTTTTTTTTTGAGATATGGCCATACAAAATATATGCTAGGTGGTCTGCATACGAGAAACGTGGATGTGTCCAGAACTTTGAACTTTATTTCAGATATTTCTATGAATTGTGTTGAACGTCACTTCTCAGTTAATTTTTGACATTGCTTAATTAAAATTTATTCAACGTTATTTCATGGTATCCGAGAACTTGGATAAATTTCTTTCTAACATTTATTCTGGACATTCTACGATTATAAGAAGTTTTTGTTATTTTAGAGTGAAAAGTATATAAAAAACTTCGTAAAATTTTGTAACCAGAATCATTCTGAGGCTGGTCAAGCGATTAGTTTTTATATTTAATCTATATAATTATGTCTAAAAGAACGCGTGACTTTGTTTTGGTTCTTATTCGTAATTTGTTTTAATAATAGTCAATTCAATTTTTCACACTAATTTTATTTTCAAAAAACGAAGCTATATTATCGACCGTCGTTGTCAAAAAAATGATTCTACTAAAGTCATCGATAAAACATTCAACAAATAGCATCAAATTCACTGAGGATTGTTGGCGATTGAACATTATACGCAAATTTTTAACACATCGATATTTCCCACATTTATAATGTTATGGGAACATGTTTGTACAGATCGATCAGAAAACATTAGAAAGGAAGTCAGCGGCTATCGCTTGTAAAAGATTTCCTGGAACGCATTCTTTTGATGCAATCGCTGGTCTTCTTTCAACAATTCACTTGTCCTTCGACTTGACACCAGAATCAATAACAGCAACAGTAACAGATAATGCTTCCAATTTCGAGAAGGCATTTAGGGTGCTCGGTATAGAAGAATCGAATAATATTCCATCAGGTGAGTTAACAGATGAAATTTTGATTTTGATACATCAATATATATTTAATATATACAATTTAATATATACAATTTAATATATACAATTTAATATACACAATACAATACAATTTAATATATACAATGTTTAATATTTTTTTCCCCTTTTGTAAAATAAGAATTGGTAGGAAATTTAATCATTCCACACAACTCGCACTCACCGCTGTTGAAATTTAAAAGCTACCCCGACTTTTTTTTATCAATCGCGTGTGAATCGTCTTGTATTCTTTTCAAGGAAGAAGCGTCCTTCTTATAGTATTCTTTTTAATTCAACTTTAAATAGATGAAACTGAAGAACCTGGTGGTATTAATGACTCTTTCGACATCAGCGCATCCGAAGAAAATTTGAATCCCGAAGACATGATTGAACTCGAAGATGAATTTTGCGATGAATGTGCCAAAATTTTACCTAGGCACCTAAGATGTGCCAGTCATACATTGAATTTGATCGCATCCACGGATATAGCAAAAGCGATAGCCAAACACGAGTCATTGAAGCGAAAACACAATGCCGTAACACAAAAGTGTTCATTGCTGTTAAAACTGCTACGCTCTCCAAAAAATCGAGAAAAATTGACGGCTGAATTGGGTGTCGCAATCCAGCGACCAGTTGTAACTCGATGGAATTCGGGTTACGATTTTTTTAAACAACTGATCAGTATCAAAGAACAGCTAATGGACAAGCATTTCGAAGGTCTGACACGTCCCTTTACAATCGCGGATTTCGATTATTTATCGGAATACATGCGATGCATGACTCCTCTTGCGAATGCAATTGATGTGTTGCAGGGTGACAAATGCTATTACGGCATTTTGTTGCCAACGTTAGTCTCCATAAGGTATCGAATGAAAGTCATCACTTTTCAAAAGGTCTTTACCTTTTGAAAAGTGATGACGTGGCTTACTGTAAACCGTTGATAAATGTCATTATTAACGGAATCAATAAACGCTTTGAGAAATTTTTTGATTTCAATGACCTCAATGTGGATGCAGCAATTGCAGCCATATCGCATCCGCGATTTAAAGGTCGTTGGTTAGCACAATTCGCAGAGTCCGAACAGAAAACAATCCACCAGCGGTTCGTCGATGCAGTATCTGCAGAAGCGCTTGTTGAAAGATGCGGATCGCCACCAGAAAATGAAGACGACGATTTTCAATTCGGGGCTGAAAAAGGAACGATTAATGAATTTGAACCATCTTTATCGCAAGGAGAAGTTAAGGCAGAAGTGACACGATATCTGAAAAGCAAAGATACTGAGCTTGAAATGTTGACAAAGTTCCCGACTGTTCGGAAAACTTTTCTTAAGTACAATACGCCATTACCATCGTCTGCTCCAGTAGAACGGCTTTTCAGCTACGCTACAATGATGAACGCTCCTAAATTCAATAGGCTCACTGAATATCACTTTGAGCAAAGAATATTAGCCAAAGCGAATGCTCAAAAAAAATATATATGAAAGCTGAGATTTAGGCCAAAAGAAACCGCAAATGACAATAAGGTATTTGTTGATTTCATAATTTCTTTATAATTAAAATAAAAATCGCTAAACAAAAAAGGAAATAGAATACTTCGAAAAATTCGAAAATGTACAAGATAATTTCAGGTTTTTCTTGATTAAACCAAAACGATTCTCAAAATACTAGCAATATTAATAGAAAATCCTTAGATTACTCGAGAATATTTTCTGTAAATTCTATTTTTTTTTAGATCACAGATTTTAGAAAACAATTAGTTTCAGACAATTACGGTACTTATAATGGCCTTGATTTCTAAAAACTTTCAGAAACGTGATAAAAAGAGTCATAAAAATACACTTTTTTTTTCAATAACGTTGCATAATCATTAATTTTGTTATCATATTTATGCAGTATTTTTGATTTGGAAAAAACTCAACAGTACAGAAAAATATTGAAATTTTTTTTAAAGCGTACATCACTTATGAACCTTCGGCACCGTTAATTTTTTTCTCAATTGCATAGTTGCTTCTAACGATAAACTTGATGAGATTTCGAAATTTTTCAGCAGGTGTTTTGGCTTCTTGGAAAATTATACGACGCTGAAAAAAGACGATAATCCATAATCCATTATCATTGACATCATTTGGAGCAAGAAAAATCTTTCTAAAATCGAAGCTTAGGTTTTCGATCAATTTATTCGTACTCTGATTAATTCCATATCTTTTTCAAAATAACGATTCTCCAATTTTTCATCGGAAAATTTCAAAATTCGTTATTTTTGTATAACTCTACGAACAAGTGCGTGATTAGAGAAAATAAGCGAATTATGACACGGTTTTTGTATCATGTATGAAAATTTAACGCATCGAAAATAAAAATAACACTTGGTTACTGAAAACTGCCTTATTCAATTGTAATTCTTTCTGAACTAGTTTTCCCAACGTATAATATGCAGTTAGGTCAAAACAAAAACTCCAGTAACGAAAAATAAGTTTTCACCATCCCTCCGCGGAAAGTTCAAATTTCCGTTTTGCCGGGAGTCAAGTATTCCGCGGAGGCCTGGTGAAAGATAATATGCACAACACGGGAGTAAATATAGACTATCTCAAATATCGCCTTCGGCTCGATAGACAAATTTGCCCACGGTTTGAACTAGTCTACTCCCCCCCCCCCCTAATTGCGAAATATATTACTATTCGCAAAAATGCAAAATATTTTTTTATTAACCCTTAATTGCCACACCTCCGCGGAGTAACACGCTTGCCAAACTCGGGTGTCGGCCACCTCAGCCATAAAAACTGTAATAAATAATTTGCTGTTGGATATTTTTCTTTGAAAATTGGTTTGGAAGCTTTCAAAAGCTTACTTTGGAATATAAATTGGGTTATATAACCGCAAATTACATTTAAGTACTCAATAAAGTGTGCAAAAGCAAAAAAAAAATGAAAAAATGACAATTTTGACGAAAAAATTCATATTTTTGAAATTTTTCAATATGACGGGCTGAAATTTCAGCTAAGTCTTCTCCTGATGTGTTTTTATAAGAAAAAAATATTAGTTTACTGGATCTTTAAAAAAAAAAAATAGGCGAGCAAGGGCTAAACAAAATATTTTTTTTGTGTAAAATTATTTAATAGATTTGCTGCACCGCCGACTGATGAATACAAAAAAAGAAAATTACACCCTGTGCAAATAAATTCGGTTATATATTCCCACTAATTTGTTTAGCATCTTACAAAGCTAATTTTTTTGTTCGTAATAAAAATACGATTATCTCAACTGAGTTCCCATAAAAATTATTAGTTTAGTATAATATTTCGTTGAAAAACGGGTGAGAAGGATTTTCGTTCCGTTTTTCATATGTAGTCATACGAAGAAAATCTATAGGTGAAAAGTTCGTCACTGGTAATTAAAAAATAAACGGCATAGCGGCTTGTGAATAACCATTCAAAGAGGAAGCTTGCGCGACCCTTGCCGTACTCTTAGACAAATATGACGATTTGAACATTTTTTTCTATCAGTTTTGAAGGGGAAATTTGAGTGGAATATTTGCGCATATGGGACAATTTGAAAAATATCAATGCCCGAAATTATTCGATAACCCATACCAACATGAGAACATAAACGTCACGTACATCTGCTGCATAAATACGTATAAAGATATGCGTCTGTAGAAGTAACCTATGGACAACAGTAATACATGATATTAGAAAGAAAAAGGTAGCTCTAAACGTTTTAATTTAAACATCGTACTGAAACGAAACATGTGTACTTCTCCACTAATACGAAGCCTGATAACTCTACTTATTCGTCCGAAAAATTTCTCGAGCAATTCGCACATTCAGATCCAAGCCCGTTCTGATCAAATCGTCACATCTCAAAGTTAATTGTTTGAGAAAACATTAAAATTTTAGAGATTCATTTGTTGGGTCATTTAAACTCGGTGTAAACAGCATTTCACCCACTGGTAGCCGAATAACACGCTGTTACTATCATTGGGTCATTTTGACCCGATGCGAATAGCGTTAAACGTACTGGTAGCCAAGTGACACGTCGGTACTGCCATTGGGTCATTTTGACCCGGGTCAAACAGCGTTGCACCTATTGGTAGCTGAGTAACACGTCGTTACTACCATTGGGTCATTTTGACCCGGGGCAAACTGCGTTACACCTACTGGTAGCCGAATAACACGCTGTTACTATCATTGGGTCATTTTGACCCGATGCGAATAGCGTTACACGTACCGGTAGCCAAGTGACACGTCGGTACTGCCATTGGGTCATTTTGACCCGGGTCAAACAGCGTTGCACCTATTGGTAGCCGAGTAACACGTCGTTACTACCATTGAGTCATTTTGACCCGGGGCAGACTGCGTTACACCTACTGGTAGCCGAATAACACGCTGTTACTATCATTGGGTCATTTTGACCCGATGCGAATAGCGTTACACGTACCGGTAGCCAAGTGACACGTCGGTACTGCCATTGGGTCATTTTGACCCGAGTCAAACAGCGTTGCACCTATTGGTAGCCGAGTAACGCGTCGTTACTACCATTGGGTCATTTTGACCCGGGGCAGACTGCGTTACACCTACTGGTAGCCGAATAACACGCTGTTACTATCATTGGGTCATTTTGACCCGATGCGAATAGCGTTACACGTACCGGTAGCCAAGTGACACGTCGGTACTGCCATTGGGTCATTTTGACCCGGGTCAAACAGCGTTGCACCTATTGGTAGCCGAGTAACACGTCGTTACTACCATTGGGTCATTTTGACCCGGGGCAGACTGCGTTACACCTACTGGTAGCCGAATAACACGCTGTTACTATTATTGGGTCATTTTGACCCGATGCGAATAGCGTTACACGTACCGGTAGCCAAGTGACATGTCGGTACTGCCATTGGGTCATTTTGACCCGGGTCAAACAGCGTTGCACCTAT
The DNA here is from genome assembly GCA_037576405.1 of Campoplex capitator. Lineage (NCBI taxonomy): Eukaryota > Metazoa > Arthropoda > Insecta > Hymenoptera > Ichneumonidae > Campoplex > Campoplex capitator. The sequence continues at coordinate 9,524 of JARBWI010000522.1, read as the reverse complement.
TGGTAGCTGAGTAACACGTCGTTACTACCATTGGGTCATTTTGACCCGGGGCAGACTGCGTTACACCTACTGGTAGCCAAGTAACACGTCGTTACTACCAATGGGTCATTTTGACCCGGGGCAGACTGCGTTACACCTACTGGTAGCCGAGTAACACGTCGTTACTACCATAGGGTCATTTTGACCCGAGCTGAAAGAACTACTGTGACTGATGACCAAGTAATGCATTACTTCTACTTACAACATAAAATGTGATGAGTGATGGAATTTTTTTCCATTAAAAAATTCAATGTGATGAGTAATGGAATTTTTTCCATTACAAAATTCAATGTGATGAGTGATGGAATTGTTTTCCATTACAAAATTCAATGTGATGAGTGATGGAATTTTGTTCCATTACAAAATTCAATGTAATGAGTGATGGAATTTTTTTCCATTACAAAAGTCAATGTAATGAGTGATGGAATTTTTTCCCATTACAAAATTCAATGTAATGAGTGATGGAATTTTTTTCCATTACAAAATCAATGTAATGAGTGATGAAAATGGTAATGCATTACCAAAAGTAATGCATTACTTACAACCCTGCGAAATACCTTTTTGGATACTGTGCGAATCGATCAAAATCGAATTCTTATGTTCTTTCCTGTCACCAGAACCATTATACAGTTGAAGGGCGGTGTTTTTTTTTCACATTGATAATTGAACTTCTATGATGAAAGTTTTGATTCTTTTCTACATTTTTCGGTTCGATGATCTTTCTATTAACTTTATCATGAGAAATTATGTCATCATTAGTCTCCATGAAAGTCACGACTTTGGGGGGTTCGAGTTTTCCCATGCTAGACCGTGTTTTTGGGTTTTCTGTCACGACGGAAAGTTTTAGATTAGGTAAATTCACTGGCAAATTCCACTTTGATATAGCAATAACCGGAAGATTGTGATCAGAAGGCGCTATTTCCGCCACTACATGAGGCAAACTGGAATCTGCACAGTTTTCCGCTACTTGTGAAGACTCAAGTTTGTGAGGAAGGTGGTTCACTCCTATAACAGTCGGTTCTCGTATAATTGCATTCCCGTTAACACAATCATGAGCTTTGTCTGTTTTCACGTCTCGAGAGTGTTTATTGCTTTGCCGCCGGAATCGTAGTCTCGATACCTTCTGTCTTCGGATTTTCAACTGCTGCAATGAGCATATTTTGATAGAATCTCCTTCCTGAACTATCCGTGGGAAATGACTGATTATCCCTGTGTCAAATATTTCCAATAAATGTTGACGCATATTCCTGACATCGTACTCAATTTTTTCCGGTTTCACACCAAAAAAAAGCGATGTTGCGAAAGCAATGGCAAATACTCCACAGTCACTCGAATTGGGTTGATTCGTTACGACTGGGAATTTAACGGGACGCTGGTCAAACGAGTATTTCGGAAACAGACGCTGGAGATACAATTTATGATGTGGATGTAGATTTTTTTGGTTCATAGAATCAAATATGAAGATGGAATCGGTGTCATAATAAGCACACACCCAATGGCCCCCTCTATTGTTGATTCCTTCTGAACTATGCAAAATTTGAATAAATTTACGATCAGCTCTCTCTTCAGTAATATTATGAGGCAATTGTACCTTCCATGTTTCTTGCATCACAAATTCAGATGCAGAATGTTCCACCAATAGTCGACCAAAGGTGTCAATGTGATCTCCAGTAAGCCACTCGCCTCTAGATATAACCATTCGATCTTCGATTTTGAATTTGTTCATATTTATCTTTGGAATAGACAATCGCCGTTAACAGCTAATAGCAAATTTCAATACAGTGCCCGTAACAGCTTGTGGTATGCCGCACGTAGCAGCTTTCGATGTAGCGCACGAAGCAGCTTTTGATATAGCGCTTGAAGCAGCTTTTAATGCAGCGCACAAAGCAGCTTTTGATATAGCGCTGGGAGCAGCTTTTGATATAGCGCACGTAGCAGCTTTAGATATAGCGCACGGAGCAGCTTTTGATATAGCGCACGTAGCAGCTTTAGATATAGCGCACGAAGCAGCTTTTGATTTAGCGCACGTAACAGCTTTAGATATAGCGCACGAAGCAACTTATGGAATAGCGCTAGAAGCAGCTTTCGATGTAGCGCTTTTATAGCAGCCGTTCAAAAAAAAAGGAAAAGAATTGGAAGAGAAGAAAGATAAGGTGAAAAGAAGTACCTCTTCGTGAAATGTCTCCGGAAGTCGGGAAAACCTGCACATAAAGGAATCGTACCGATCAGGAATAGGCACAACAAACCGTGGGAGAATGTTATGGTTTTTTTTTTGGTTGAACCATATTCGTAATGAGAAAAAGAATTCAAATTAGCCACATCAAAATTAACCACTCAAAAAAAAGTACTTCATGCCGAACTAACGGAATTTTTATTTTTATTACATTTAAATGTTTCAGGTGTGACTCTTTCACGGCTTCTAGAATTATATAAAAAATAATTGACTATCAATACCCGGGGTTTCCCCAATAGGAAAATTGCGATTTGACTATCGCTAAAAATAGTGAATAAAGAGGAATGTCTTGATCGATACAATAAGAAATAAAAGTTTTTGCTTGCGTGTTGCATTTTAAAATGAAGTGTCATTTATAGACGTTGACGACGATGTAATAAATGCAACTAGTTCATATTTATATATATATAAAATAATAAAATAAATGAATCGCAAAACACACCGAAAAAGGTTTTTAAACGAAGAAATTGAAAGAAACAAATAAAACGTGATTCTTGTCGTACAAAAAAATTTTAAAACCAAGAAAGCAAGGTCCTCTTTTATTGTCCATCTCCCCGTGGTGAAGAATGGGCAACGCTGTATTATTTATATATAGTGGCAGAGTGACGATTATGTTATGTCTTCTATCCGTTGTAACTTTTTCCCTCGCATAATAAAAATAAATTCGAAATTTTTTTTCTGAAAAATTATCAACTTTACGGAAAAATTTTGTAGAATCAAGTGTTTAGAATCATCCGAAAAATATGTATGAGATTTTTCCGAATTTTCGAACTTTTTAAAAAATTGTCAAAATTCAACAATTCAAAAATGGCTCAAAAATTTCTGAAAAAATTTATACGTGTTTTTTGGATGATTCTCAATACTTTTTGTTCTATAAATTTTTTTCGTCAAGTTGATTCTTTTCAAGAAAAAAAATCATGCAACGTTACATCATGCTGTTTCACAAAAACCGCCATTTGGGAACAACTAAGAGGAAAAAAAGTTCATAACCAGGGTTGTGGAAAAACCAGACATTCGAACCGCCATTGCTGGCGATAATATGGTCATTTAAGTGCAGGACCAACAACAAAATTTTTTTTAAATGACGCTAAAAAATCTTGTCTTTTCAATTTAAAACGCAAAAGTAAAGGGGAATTCGATTTTATTTTACAAAATAAATGCCAGATTCTGAGAAAGCACCCTCGAAAACCTCTTATATTAGATTTTGAGGAACATTTTTTTAGTTTTTCAATTAAAACTGTGTATTTGAGATGGTGTGCACAAAATTGTCGTTTTGTGCATTAATGGATTAACTGTATAACGTAGATCAATAAATCTTGCACGTATATCTTGAGGGGCGTTTTCCCTAGATGATGAATGAATTTTGAAATAATACGTTAATTAATTACCGATCGATGATGCAAAGCGTTAAATGAGATTTGCATTGTTTTTGAGAAAAACAATTCCAAATATCAATTGTTGTGCCCCGAGCACTCATAAAATAAGCGTGCATAGCAATAAGCACCCTCAGCATAAATGCATCAACTCGACCAACTCGAAGGTCGTCTCCAAGTGAGTCCGTCGACCTGAAAATCCTCCATCGAACATTCGAGAATAAAATAGTAAAAGAGTAGGAGGAAATCGCTCAGTCTATAAATTTACCGACTAAACGAAAATCGCCAGTCTTTGACGAAATTCCGAACGATTGGTCTCGAGGCAAATAAACTTCTAATTTGTATCTACTTAAATAAACTTATCGTTAACTTGTTACAAAAGTATTGAGTTGGAGTTTCAACTCTTTTGGCCTTAATCCCTTAAATACTAGTCCTTGATAACTCGTCCCTTCGAGACGGTCTTCGCAGACACAACACAATGTAGGATCGGATTGTATAAAATATTAGGAATTTTTTCCTCAAAACCAACGCATTTCTAGGAAAAATAGAAAACTATGAAAAGTTCTCAAAATTTGTCAAAGAATGCACCTAAATTTTTTCAAAATTAAAAAAAAAAATTTTGGATGTTGCAAAAATTGACCATTTGGAAAATAAAAAAAAATCGCACAAAACATTCCGCAAACAATTCTAGTGCATTTTCGGAGTGATTTTAAGAACTTTTTTTTCTTGACAACTTTCTCTAAAAGTGCATCATGTGAAAAAAAAAAATCATTACTTTTTTCACGAAAATTTTTCACTTCAGTCGACATTTTAAATACACTAATGTAAAAAAAAAAATTTTTGACCATGGATTATTGAAATTCAAACATTCATGCCACCGGTTAGTACAGTTCCAGGTCCATCCCAAAACGGGAAACCTTTGAAAATTCAGATTAAAAAAAAAAAGTGTGAAAAAGTCATGTATTTTTCGTTTTAAACCGCATTTTCTTGTAATTAAAATTTTTTTCGAGAAATTCCGTGAGTATCATCGGAAAGAGCACATCTTAAACTAAAAGATTATGTGCTTTTAATTTTTGTTTAGTCCAGAGTAGCAGTAGTTATGAGACACTAAATAGTGTCGTAACTCGAGGGGCGTCCTGGGCCGAAACGGGTTAATACCTCGCCTAAACATCGAGATTCTCCCATACTTTTCCGTTTTAAAGGAGCAAAAGAAACTGAAGTTGCAGAAAAAAAATCCCAATCGCTCTGAAGACAAGCCAAGGTAACGTTTTTCCAATTACAATATCGTAAAAAACGAGTTTTTATTCCAAAATTAGATGTTACAAGCCGAAATTCATATCTTGCCGGAAATCGAGATTCTCCCGTGCTTTTCTGTCTCCAAGGGGCAAAAGATATTGAAGTTACAGAAAAACAAATCCTCATTGCCCAAGAAAGAAACCAAGGCAATGTTTTCTCACTTCCAGGTTAGCAGAAAAACGAGTTTTTATCCTGAAATTGGATGTTACAGGCTGAAATTCATATCTCGCCTCAAAATCGAGATTCTCTCCCATACTTTTCTGTCTCAAAGGGGCAAATGAAACTAAAGTTGCAGGAAAAAAATCCCAATCGCCTTGGAGCCAAGATAACGTTTTTTCATTTATCATTTTTATTTTTTATTATATAGGACCTTTTGAGCGTCTTGATGCAAGACATCAAGACGCACAACTTTTATGCATTGCGTTTTTCGATGAAATGCATTTAAAAAAATAGAGGGCATGTTCCTGTAGATCTAAAAAAAATCGGGGCACTGGTGGGGTCTTTGAATAGACCTCATGTTCATTCGTACTGGACTAATTTATTCGTACTGGACTAAGAAGTGCATAGGGACAAATTCTAGAAAATTCAGATCTCTTCAACTTTTGTCAAACACGTCATGGTGCATGACGGAAGGAAGAAAAAATTGAATAATAGCGTCATCTTACCCATTCTGGTGTTTAGCACATGAGCGGAAGAAAAAAAATTATAAAAAATGTAATCTTCTTCAAGTTTTGTCATCACATTTTCCATCTACGATAAAGAATAAGCGAAAATCAAGCTTACAACCCAACAATGGCTGCACTGTTGTGTAACGAAAATTCAACTCGGCGCAGCACATTTGCTTAAAAAAAGTAAATTTTTACTCTCCGCAAGCTACCTTTTGACTATCATATTCGTAGCTTATCCACCAGTCAGCTTGAGACTGTAATAATATAAAACTTCATGGATCATTTCATGGTAATCTAGAGTATGGTCAGTGCAGTCAAGAGGCTTGATCAATCGGCTTCAAATTGGCAAACTTGAGTGCCTGCGATACATAAAGGTTTCATCTGCTGACCGGTCACAATGCAAATTTGACTCTGCGAAGCTGTGCTGTGTGTTGTCGATTAACTTTTCATGGCATCTTAAGGTGGAGCGGGTTTGTTTATCCAGACTTGAACATACAATACTGTTTCACATAAGATTTTAATTTAGATACACTACGGTCGGAAAGTTTCCGGACAAAAGTCGGAAAAAGTTGCCACACTCTTTTTCATGTTACTCCGTCGACAACGTAAATAAATTAATTTAATAAATGGCATTATAAAGGAGAGAAATATCATTTCATTTTGCTTTTTTTGAAAAATTTTTGCAATTTTTTTTACGACTAGGATGTCATTTTGAAAACGATCATTTTTCGTCTTTTTTTTTTCCTTTTTACAGAGCGACCGCGTTTTCAGTAGAAATTTTTTTTTTGAATTTCTATGACCGGATCTTGAAAAGGCAAAACTCAAGCTTCAATTTCGTTTTTTATAAAATCCGTTACGATTTTTTTTGAAAAAGTTATCATGTTTTTGGCGAAAAGAGACGGAATTCAGTAATTCCTGCGTAACACGAAAACTATCACATTAAGAAAAAAATCTTAAAGGAGTGAAAAGTTGCCTCTGAGATTGTTCTAGTCACTCGAATTTTTCCAGATTTTTTTTCCGAAATTTTTTTTTTCGTTGATTTTAGTCGAACTCCAGGTCTATCAATTTCCGTAATTTAAAAACTATGGGTTTTTTCACCAAAAGTCCAAGTACAAAAAAGTTTTATTTCTTTATTTTAAACATTTTGGAGTTTTTTCAGATTTTTTTTCTCCGATGATGTTCATCATCATCGTCAACATCGTCGGATAAAAAAATACGGAAAAAAATCTGAAAAAATTTCAAAACGTTAAAAATGAAGAAATAAAACTTTTTCGTTCTTGGACTTTTGGTGAAAAAACCCATAGTTTTTAAATTACGGAAACTGATAGACCTGGAGTTCGACTAAAATCAACGAAAAAAAAAAAATTTCGGAAAAAAAATCTGAAAAAAATCGAGTGACTAGAACAATCTCAGAGGCAACTTTTCACTCTATTAAGATTTTTTTCTAAATGTGATAGTTTTCGTGTTACGCAGGAATTACCGAATTCCGTCTCTTTTCGCCAAAAACATGATAACTTTTTCAAAAAAAATCGTAACGGATTTTATAAAAAACGAAATTGAAGCTTGAGTTCTGCCTTTTCAAGATCCGGTCATAGAAATTAAAAAAAAAAAATTTCTACTGAAAACGCGGTCGCTCTGTAAAAAGGAAAAAAAAAGACGCAAAATGGTCGTTTTCAAAATGACGTCCTAGTCGTAAAAAAAATCGCAAAAATTTCAAAAAAAGCAAAATGAAATGGGATTTCTCCCCTTCTAAATGCCGTTTATTAAATTAATTTATCTACATTATCGACGGAATAACATGAAAAAGAGTGTGGCAACTTTTTCCGACTTTTGTCCGGAAACTTTCCGACGGTAGTGTATATACTTTCAGAAAAAAAGATAAACATGATAAATCAGCGTTGTCAAAGTTATTTTCGCATCTGAAGTAGAAAACTATCATTTTTTAAATTGGTTCCATGGTATAGCTCAACAATAATTCACCCGTGTTTTTTCTTTTTGCATTTCGAATCGCTCGTAAACAGTTATGTAAACAAATTGTCAAAAATTTTGTCTTGATGAAAAACGAATAGCACCATTCGATTCTACGGGAAAAACCAAGAAAAATCTCCTTTAGCGTTTTTGCATCAGACTCTATAGGGTCTGATAAATATCTTTTGTTGGTTTAAATCTGGGCTAGATATATAGCCTCCAACTAAGTAAGTATTGGGATCAGCCTAAAAATAATTCACCCATGTTTTTCAACGGAAAATGTAAAAAATTCGTGACAATCATACTGTATTTTCTCAACAGCAAAAATAAAGCTTTACTACCCCATTCGAGAAAACTGAAAAAAAAAAACATTTCTACTAGATTTGGAAACATTTTTCAAAGGCCAAAAAACGGGCCGAAAAATGGTGCTCTTCATAAAATTCACAAAAGCATCCAAAGTCTTCAAAACAAAGCTCTATTTATTCTTCTCAAAACGCCGTTTGCTGAATTTGATTACGTTATTTTGTGGCTGAGGTACCAACTTTTTACTGCAGCTAGAAATTTCAAACGGCGTACCTAAACTTTTGAATGGCAGTGTACAAATTTTTCCCCTCGTAAGATTTTAACCCAGCCCCAAGTTCTTGAGATATGTGAATGAATGCATCAGAGTTCGAGATAAACGTCATCGGCTAAAGTTTTTTTTTACAATCTAAAAAAATTCCAAAACTTTCAAAATGGAGAAATAATTTTTTATAACTCTGACTATTTGTTATGAAGCCCATAGTATTCCAATTACGAATAAATCTCAGTAAAAAGGTCAAAATTGAAAATTTTCCGTTTATTCAATTTTTTAATGCATAAGTGGTAGAGATAAACTCGTAGAAAATTTAGATCTGCACAACTATTTTTGAACGCTTCATAGTCCACGATCGATATTATTTGGATGAATAAATCAAGACAGTGACGATGATAACCACTTATCTCGCCCATTCCACTTTTCTGCACATAAGTGAAAGAGAACAAGCTTGTAAGACACCTGGTTCTCCATAACTTTTGGTATCAAATTTTCCGTCTACGATTAATTTTTGAAAACAAGTCAGAATGCAATAAGAAGAAACTGCAAAATGGTTACATCTGTTTGATTTAAATTTCTAGCGCATAAGTGGTATATAAGACAAACTTACAAAAAATTGTATGCATACCGTATAAAGAAACAAACTACGCTGATCTGATGATTGTTAGGTAAACGAAAAACTTGTAAAAATATAACACAAGAGATTATAAAGTTGTAAATGATGTGAGGCACTCGAAAAAAACAACCTTACTACTAAACAATAATTGCACTGCTGTGTAATAAAAATTTAATTTAACATAATATATTCGCTTAAAAAATGTAAATAAATAAATAAATATTCATTTCCACAAGTTATTTTATAATTATCTTCTGTCTATCTTATCCATTGGCTAGATTGAGACTGTAATAACATAACTTCATGATAAACTTCATGATATTTCATGGTAATACTAAGTTCAATCAGGTGCTTAGATTACACCGGAGTGCCTGATTCACCACAGACCGCAGTGGAATCCACCCAATGTTAACTTATAAAATTGCTATAGCTTGACAGCAAATGTAAATGGGTTTCGAGACTCACTTGACTTCAAACTTGAATGAATTAAAGCCTTATCTGTAAACTGAACTAGAGCATTCAAGTAGCTTGATCAACCGGCTTCGAATTGACAAACTTGAGTGGCTGCGGTACTAATTGTAAGAATTATCATTAATTGACCAATCGCAATGCAAATTTGACTCCGCAAAGCTATGCTTTCTAATTAGAGCAGAGTGGTACACAAAGTTTAACACAGTGTAACACAGTATTAGGCACAGAGTGAGTGTTTGTTATAACAAACATCAGTGACACACACAGTGATACGAGGCTGGCGGCA
>JARBWI010000521.1:0-24466 GCA_037576405.1 Campoplex capitator | reverse complement strand
CATGTTGTTGCCCAATTTCCATCTGATCCTCGATCAAAACAATTGTTCGATCTTTCCGAAGCCAACAAAACAAGCGGAGGCCCTATTCGATTCAATCATTCGACAATTGACTCTGCTACTGGCAGACTCTACGCAGGTGTCGTCTGAAAAATGAATTCTATATCAATACTTTTTTTTCTTCCTCCTAATAGATGTACAGTGAGAGGAGTCAAAAAGCAAGTCGGAGCAGTCCATGATGGTTGTCATTGGGGACGGGCCAGCAATGCATAGATTTTGAGCAAGTGCTGCCGGATCGTTTGAGCAATAGAGCAGATGACAACGGTGCAATTGACGATAAGAACAGTACCAGAATTGCCATCGGGAGCGAATTACAAGTGCGTATTTGGTAACGCTGAACCGATCGACGCGTTGATGACTGGTTTCGGTTTTTCTTGCCCGGCACCACCGGTCGTCGGTAGACCAAGCATTCTCGAGGAATCGGATCACGTTCTCGTGCTACTTTCGGTACGCTCTAGCTAGACCAACAAGGATATCGTATCCCGCAATTTTCCGTATTTCGATTGTTCCAAGCACAAGGTATGCACGAAATGCGTTAAAGCTCAATGGTCCTGCAGTTGATGCCTTTACGACAACAAAGGCACCCATAACACGAGCAGCTGTCAAGGAAACATTATATCCGGAGAAAACGTAAGTAGGATTCTTGAAAATTTCCTCCTTGACATTCGAAACGACCCTCGATCGCGTCAATAAAAATTTGTCTTTATTCGTTATCAAATATATTTTATTTAAATACGACACTTTTGTGACAAATTCTCTAATTCTTTTTTCAAAAGCAGATTTATTTAATATCAGATAGAATCGTGATCGAATTTTATCCTTGGCTGCACATTCGTTTGAATTCGTATAACCAATTTTGCATTGATTTCGAGTTTCCTGAAGAAAACAATTTTAACTTTATAATTTGCAAATTCAATATTTTTTTTAGTCAAAGGTGTTTACACATTAGTTTCCAAACAGTAATTCTGTCGACTTTACAATTTCACGAAATCTATTATTCTAATTGCGTCTGAACATTTTGAGTTTTGAAGCAAATGATTATTGCAATTTAGAAAAATTAAACATCTCCAATGAAAATTTACAAGGATGGAGAACACACGTATGCGAAGCCTGAAAAAGTTCAACGAAAACCAATACCAAAGAAGATCAAACCTCAAGCAATACCAGCAACTGCACCTATCGATTACAGAGATAATTACGAAGGTGACTGCGACGACGATGATTACGACAAAGACAGACAGGAACATTCAAATCGATGGAAAATTAATGTCAATAGATCTGGCACGAAGTATCATCACCATCACCAGTCACGAAATCCAAAAGTTGCGTCGTACAAATCGCCACAACCAAACAAAAATCCACCTCGTAAAGATAAAAGTTCGTAGAAACGAAGATCGACCGAAAAAGTAAACGTTAAATGTAAATTGGTTGAAAAGCCATTTTCAAATTTTACTATCATCATAGTAAACACATATCACATTATGGAAAAACATTCGATTCATAACGACAGAATAAATTTCCAAGATGATCCTCGATCAAAACAATTGTTCGATCTTTCCGAAGCCAACAAAACAAGCGGAGGCCCTATTCGATTCAATCATTCGACAATTGACTCTGCTACTGGCAGACTCTACGCAGGTGTCGTCTGAAAAATGAATTCTATATCAATAAAAAGATGTACAGTGAGAAAAATGAAAAACAGCAAGTCGGAGCAGTCCATGATGTGGCCGGATCAAGATTGTTCTAGCAGACAATAATTGAGTTCGTCGATTTATTTATATTGCTTTTCTTCATGAACGAAATGCGTTAAAGCTCAATGGTCCTGCAGTTGATGCCTTTACGACAACAAAGGCACCCATAACACGAGCAGCTGTCAAGGAAACATTATATCCGGAGAAAACGTAAGTGGATTCTTGAAAATTTCCTCCTTGACATTCGAAACGACCCTCGAATGCGTCTTGCCACAGTGACCGTATAAAAACGAGTGCGCGGGTTAGGGTCCTCGATGTGGAATAAGAATAATATTGTTAGAAGTGATCGTCTGCCAAAACTCATTAATCAAGTTCAACGACAATAATTTAGGAACCAACGAACTTAATAATTCCGATCGATTCAAATTAGATTAACGGTGTTACCCCGTTACCGAAAGAAGATTTCAAATCTACTGAAAATGAAGTTTCCTTAGATTCTGATTTTTCCAATTGGACGTTCTGTTTTTCTGTACTTTTTTCGTTTTGTTTCATAGATAAGTAATTAATAATTCATTAAGATTAGAATGAGAAAGGGCGGAAGATATAAACGCGTGTATCAATGTACAATGATTTGTGCCACCTGCCTGTACGATATCACCACTCTTTGTCTGACAAAATGATCCGTCCGTTAAATTGTTTCTTGTTACTTTTTCACTTTCTTTCCACCAGGACTTCAATCATACGTATGTTCATGTGCTCTTTATTTTTAAAGTTAAATCTCTGTGTAAACAAGAATTGGGAGTATTATGGAGAAAAACCAATTGAAAACAAGAAAGAATTATTCTGGCCTACCGTGTGCAAGACTTTCGACGTTCAGAGACAGGAATTCTCCGTCGCAATTTTTAGTCGCACTGTGAGCTTTCTTGCGATTGATCTTTTGTTCATTTTTTTTACGAATTAACGTTGTTCGTCGTTCGAAATCAAGAGAATAGATAAACAGAGTGGGAACCCCATGGCATTTCTGTTGATTTGTTCATGATTTGCAAATTATTTAGAAAATCTATCATTATTATTATTGTTATTATTATAAGTATTAACAATCACTACAGTTTTCCAAACTGGGTCAATATTGTATTATTATATACGATTATCGAAGCTATCGAGTACCAAAATAAATATATAAGATTGCTTGCCAAGTCAAAATCTTGTATTTATATCCTCTATCCTTTCCACGTGTTTCCTAAAGGTTTGGAATTCGACAGAAGAACGAAGGAACAATTCGTATACGTGGAAATTGTTTTTATTCAATTTATTTCCTATCCTAAATGACGTATAATCGTAAATACTTATTGAACATTACAAATTCCTTCTGCGACGGTTGTTTTTTTCTCTCGTTTGTCTATTACTCGTTGAATTTGAAGAAAACTATAAATTCTAACTATAACGCATCATTCTTGTGATCCTGAGAACTTGAAATATTGTGATACTGAGAATTCAAATATTCAATTAAACTCATAGTAGTACAAATTCGATGAAAAATCGTTTTCCCTCTCGTTTATTTTGATCGACTTTTCATCACGCCACGTGTGACGTACAGTGGTTGATAAAATCGGTAAGGTCTAAATCAAATCGATACACTTATTGCGGAATTTTAAATCCCTAAAATGGTTGAATCTTTTTAATGTTAAAAGTACCACAATTTATTGTTTTCAATCATTTGAAACCAAACTATATACTAGTGCACACATCCTGCATGTACACAACGAAGATGGAAGATGATCAGATGGGTCAGCTAGGTATACCAGAAAAGCCCATCGATTCAATTTTTGCGTTATTGTGATAAAACAATCACTTCGTAAATTATTCTAACATCACTCATGCATTTCCCAGATGATTTATGGTTGATTTTGTAAAAAATAAACGAATTTCAAGTTATTTTCTGCCAACTATACAACTAATGTTTTTTCAAATTTATTATTAATAAAATAATTTTTCGAAGGTTACAATAATAAAGGCAAAAAATACCGGATTAAGCAATGACTATTAACAGTGGAGTTTCACTCGAGCCGTTAATATTTGGAATGAATCATTCTAACAAAAGTTGCACAACTTGAAGTGGCAACTTTATTCAAGTAGAATCCTCTCTAAATTCGAAGGTCTCTTGAACTTTTAAAAAACGCAATAATTACTTTATTATAATGAATCTAGTAGCAACGAAAAACATGTTAAGAATTTGTCATAAGAGTTTATCGAAGATTGAGAAACCACTTTAAAAGTGCATTTTTAATATAAAAATGGAACTCATGTTTGAAACATTTCAAGCATTGCCGGACCCTTCGAATATTGACACAATGATAAGAACGTTGAAAAATTTATCATTCAACGAATAATCAGATAATTTTTTTCGTTGTACGAAATGTATTTGTAGAACTCGGATGATTTGTCGAATATTACTCAAAACCAATGTAGAAATCAATAGCGAAGTTTCGGATTTCTGATCTATTGAACTATTTGGCTAAGAAATGTGTTGTCTTTGAAGTGAAGTTCAGCACTTTCAGTGTCATTTCTTATTTTTTAAAATCTAGTTAAATGGAATAGTACGAGTCTTTGATGTATTTCGACGAGCTCCTATGAGCTCCGACGAGAAAATATGATAAATGTGAAAAAAAACGACCAGAATAAATCTGGTTGACCCTAGAATCTCTGGCGTGTTTTTCGCTCCGAGCAGCCTCTAGAATATCTAATATTCACTTTCGAAAAAAACTTGTGCGCGTACATCCGACGTGCTAGAGACCAAGGGGAGTTTTTCCTTTTTAAATCGCGCGAGGAACGATAACATTTTTTCGTATAAAAGGTAAAAATCTCATCATAGGTTATTTGAAAAAACGAGAGAAGAGTCGTGTCTGGTTGTCCAAATTTCTCAAGCTATGCCTTTCCGTTGAATACACCTCAAGTTGATAGGGCTTCCCGGTTCTAATAAGGACGTTTATCAATTTGCTAGTGTGAAAGAAGCGAACGTTCTCGTCTATGAGGCCATGTATAATCAACAAACAATTCGCATCGTCCGAAAACTTGTTATTGAAAGTTAGTACCGAGCCGTTTACGAAGCCCGGATAATTGTCCCGTGGAAGATCCATGTAACGCTCGGTGTATCCGGTATCGTACAAATTCCAACAGGTTACGGGCACACCTGCGATTGCGATCTGTGAACAAACACTCTATTTAAAAAAATGCTGTTTTAAGGATTTCAAAAATTATTATCGTCATATATTCAGGCAGGCAAGCCTTCGTTTTCATTATATATCAAATTCGATTTTTATTTTAATACATTATCGTTCAATTAATAATTAGACAATATTTCTCTCTTTGTGTTAAATGAATCCGACGATTTTTCTGAATCCATGCCAATTTTTTCAAAATTTGTTCTATTACGTTCACCATTTTTTTTCGACAATTGAAAATACAACATAAGCAGCGAATTTAAACACAAAATATGTTCCAAATTTTTGCAACATTTTCGCAAATTTTTTCAAAATTACATTTCATAACTTTTTTTTCATAGAAAAAATCATAACTTTTTTTTCATAGAAAAAATACTTTCATAAATATAACATTGTTTTCAATAAAATAGAAATTATAACGAAAAACAACGACATGCGACAATTGTTGTTTCTCCAAGCAGTTTTTGTTTATACTTAAAAATTATTGTTGATAAAAAATTAATATTTTCGAAATCTTGAAAATGAGCGTGTTCGAATAACGAAGAGACTGGGTTCGATAAAGTCGCATTTGGTTAAGGTTTATGGATAAGAACTCTAAACAAACCGAAGAACATTTTGAAAAGATGCAAAACATAAGTTATTCAGTAATTCACTAAACAATTGAGGTCCTTGCCGACCCCAATTTCTAGAAATAAACAAAAAATGCTGAATGGAATATTTTTCAAATTTTTGTCAAAATTATAACGAAATGCTTTCCGGAGAGAATTATTTCACAGTGATTTCACTCACGATGTGATAAAAGTTGCTACGGCTGATCGTATAATGTCGATCAAGGTGACTAACCTTGAATACTTCAGGATATGTTTATGCCCATAAGACTGAGATAACCACCGCAGGACCATCCATGCAATCTAAGCACCTCGACCTGATCGCTCAATTCGACGGTGCCCATTTTCTTTCTTAAGTGGCTTCGAAGCCAAGGCCTCGAATTTAGAGCCTCTCGATCCATGAAAACAATGCAGTAGCCTTCTGCAGCGAGCATGTGAAATCAGAAGTGTCTCATTCCCTGCGAAACAAGAAATCGAACAGTGAACGAGAAATTCGCGTTACAGATCGTACAGATAATGGGAGATTGGTCAATTATACTTTATATAAACGTATTTATGACGAGCTGGATATCCAGGCTACCATAAGTTTGCAGTACGGTTGGATACTTGACGGAACGTTGAAAATTATGAGGTTTGAAAATCATTGAGTATATCGCATCACCGGATGTAATTTTGTGGTCGTATACGCTTGCAGCAAACAATTCAGTTTATAGAACTGTCAACTCGACGAGATACCCCAGCCCTGTAAAAGGGTCCACGGTTCGATCAGTCTGCGTTATTCTGAAAACCTATAGTTTCAAAATGAGAAAAGAACATAGAAAAAAGTTAAAAACGCCACGTAGAAAGATGGTATCAGAGAAGGAGAAAAAAAGGAAGAAAACCTGACACGATGGCAAGGTTTTGATCAAACTGTGCACCGTCACCATCATCGTGCAATCCTTGTTGAAATAAATATTATTGTAACTGGAGCCAGATCTGGTCAATAGACGAATTTCTCGTGCTGCTCGAGAGGTCCTTCCCGCAAACCAGCGAAATAAACGATCGAATTAGTCAACCCACAGTTTTCAACCCAAGATTTGTCATTCGCCTTGAGTTATCGCCGTCTTGGATATCATGCACAGGTGGTTCCAAATAGGCGCTGTCCAAAAGGTCAAGCGGCTCCTCGACACCGTTTCTTAGCTCTTGATAAACCTGATTAATTTTAATTTTTTACTCATTTTTTTCGTACCTCAACACGGTGTATGCACCACCGTATATGAAAAATCACTTTTTTAGGTTATATGAGGTTAGGAAATTTGACAATACCTCAATTCCATCGCTTTGTCAACCAACAATTCTGCTGTTAATACGAAACATTCTTGTTTGCATCAATTCGAACCGTATATACACGATTTTATTAACACGATTTCATCATTTTTTCGTCTAGATATTGAGGATTTGTGTCAAAAATTGACTTCGTATCCTTCACAATATGATTCACCGTCGCGTTCCACCAAATATTTTTCGTTTTTAAATTAACCTTTTCAAGACGGGGGTTTTAAAGTTGAAATCGACTTTTTATTTAACACAAAATTTGTGCTATTATTTAACACAAAATATGTGCTATAATATCAACAATCAATGAATCACGTAAACTGCCCGACCAAACTAGTGGTTTCAATCAAACCCGTCCTTACACTGAGAAAAGAAATTTGTTGGAACAACAAATCGTGGCGAACAAATTGAATTTGTTGATTCAACAAAACTTTTCTTGATTCAACGATGTTTTTGTCGTGGTAAAAAATATTTTTTTGAGCCAACAAATTATTAAGATTTGAATGAACTAAACTTTCGTTTCGGTTAACGAATTCACTTTGTTCGCTACATTTTGTTGAACGAACAAATAATTTGTTGAACCAACAATAAAATTTGTTAACAAACAAAAAAATTTGTTGACCCAACAAAAAATTTGTTGATAACAATTCATTTCTCTCAGTGATAAAAGATTAATCGGGATAATCGGGATACGAATTATAACACGGTGTTTAATAAAAATTCACTGCAACAACATATAACTGTGATTTCAAAAGAACGTTTATTTTTTAAATTATTTTTTATCACTCATTAACTGTACTTTTTATCAATTCGCGGCTGGTTTTATTATTTTATTATATTATTATATATTATACTGACACCCGTCTATCGTTTCGAATTTTTTTATGCTGCTGTGTAGGCTGCTACATTTTTCACTGATACGTCTGATCACTGAGTATGGGTGCGTCAGAACCAACCAATCAGAAACTCGAGAGGGATCAAAATGCCTCTGATGGTGTTATATACAGACACGTGAATCTTGAATGTGTTAGACACTTTTGCATAATCTTGAGCCCGTGCAAAGTTTTTTCTCAGTAATTACGCGACCGATAATACTGATTTTGGGCGCAATCGAAAGAGAATTTCTTAATCAGCTAAAAGTTCAATTTTCAAGGCCTCAAACGACTCGTGAGCTTCGAAAACGAACAAAATGATGTGCCAATTTTACCCCCACCACCGCGAAAAGTTTTGTTTCGAGAAAGTATAGTCTCGGCGAGCCTCGGGCCAGCAGACGACAGGGCTGTCAATGTACTTGTCCCGAGACTCTACCGAGTCTCTTGATTATAGGGAATCGATAAAAAAGTTTATTCTTTTTTTTTTTTTTTGAGATATGGCCATACAAAATATATGCTAGGTGGTCTGCATACGAGAAACGTGGATGTGTCCAGAACTTTGAACTTTATTTCAGATATTTCTATGAATTGTGTTGAACGTCACTTCTCAGTTAATTTTTGACATTGCTTAATTAAAATTTATTCAACGTTATTTCATGGTATCCGAGAACTTGGATAAATTTCTTTCTAACATTTATTCTGGACATTCTACGATTATAAGAAGTTTTTGTTATTTTAGAGTGAAAAGTATATAAAAAACTTCGTAAAATTTTGTAACCAGAATCATTCTGAGGCTGGTCAAGCGATTAGTTTTTATATTTAATCTATATAATTATGTCTAAAAGAACGCGTGACTTTGTTTTGGTTCTTATTCGTAATTTGTTTTAATAATAGTCAATTCAATTTTTCACACTAATTTTATTTTCAAAAAACGAAGCTATATTATCGACCGTCGTTGTCAAAAAAATGATTCTACTAAAGTCATCGATAAAACATTCAACAAATAGCATCAAATTCACTGAGGATTGTTGGCGATTGAACATTATACGCAAATTTTTAACACATCGATATTTCCCACATTTATAATGTTATGGGAACATGTTTGTACAGATCGATCAGAAAACATTAGAAAGGAAGTCAGCGGCTATCGCTTGTAAAAGATTTCCTGGAACGCATTCTTTTGATGCAATCGCTGGTCTTCTTTCAACAATTCACTTGTCCTTCGACTTGACACCAGAATCAATAACAGCAACAGTAACAGATAATGCTTCCAATTTCGAGAAGGCATTTAGGGTGCTCGGTATAGAAGAATCGAATAATATTCCATCAGGTGAGTTAACAGATGAAATTTTGATTTTGATACATCAATATATATTTAATATATACAATTTAATATATACAATTTAATATATACAATTTAATATACACAATACAATACAATTTAATATATACAATGTTTAATATTTTTTTCCCCTTTTGTAAAATAAGAATTGGTAGGAAATTTAATCATTCCACACAACTCGCACTCACCGCTGTTGAAATTTAAAAGCTACCCCGACTTTTTTTTATCAATCGCGTGTGAATCGTCTTGTATTCTTTTCAAGGAAGAAGCGTCCTTCTTATAGTATTCTTTTTAATTCAACTTTAAATAGATGAAACTGAAGAACCTGGTGGTATTAATGACTCTTTCGACATCAGCGCATCCGAAGAAAATTTGAATCCCGAAGACATGATTGAACTCGAAGATGAATTTTGCGATGAATGTGCCAAAATTTTACCTAGGCACCTAAGATGTGCCAGTCATACATTGAATTTGATCGCATCCACGGATATAGCAAAAGCGATAGCCAAACACGAGTCATTGAAGCGAAAACACAATGCCGTAACACAAAAGTGTTCATTGCTGTTAAAACTGCTACGCTCTCCAAAAAATCGAGAAAAATTGACGGCTGAATTGGGTGTCGCAATCCAGCGACCAGTTGTAACTCGATGGAATTCGGGTTACGATTTTTTTAAACAACTGATCAGTATCAAAGAACAGCTAATGGACAAGCATTTCGAAGGTCTGACACGTCCCTTTACAATCGCGGATTTCGATTATTTATCGGAATACATGCGATGCATGACTCCTCTTGCGAATGCAATTGATGTGTTGCAGGGTGACAAATGCTATTACGGCATTTTGTTGCCAACGTTAGTCTCCATAAGGTATCGAATGAAAGTCATCACTTTTCAAAAGGTCTTTACCTTTTGAAAAGTGATGACGTGGCTTACTGTAAACCGTTGATAAATGTCATTATTAACGGAATCAATAAACGCTTTGAGAAATTTTTTGATTTCAATGACCTCAATGTGGATGCAGCAATTGCAGCCATATCGCATCCGCGATTTAAAGGTCGTTGGTTAGCACAATTCGCAGAGTCCGAACAGAAAACAATCCACCAGCGGTTCGTCGATGCAGTATCTGCAGAAGCGCTTGTTGAAAGATGCGGATCGCCACCAGAAAATGAAGACGACGATTTTCAATTCGGGGCTGAAAAAGGAACGATTAATGAATTTGAACCATCTTTATCGCAAGGAGAAGTTAAGGCAGAAGTGACACGATATCTGAAAAGCAAAGATACTGAGCTTGAAATGTTGACAAAGTTCCCGACTGTTCGGAAAACTTTTCTTAAGTACAATACGCCATTACCATCGTCTGCTCCAGTAGAACGGCTTTTCAGCTACGCTACAATGATGAACGCTCCTAAATTCAATAGGCTCACTGAATATCACTTTGAGCAAAGAATATTAGCCAAAGCGAATGCTCAAAAAAAATATATATGAAAGCTGAGATTTAGGCCAAAAGAAACCGCAAATGACAATAAGGTATTTGTTGATTTCATAATTTCTTTATAATTAAAATAAAAATCGCTAAACAAAAAAGGAAATAGAATACTTCGAAAAATTCGAAAATGTACAAGATAATTTCAGGTTTTTCTTGATTAAACCAAAACGATTCTCAAAATACTAGCAATATTAATAGAAAATCCTTAGATTACTCGAGAATATTTTCTGTAAATTCTATTTTTTTTTAGATCACAGATTTTAGAAAACAATTAGTTTCAGACAATTACGGTACTTATAATGGCCTTGATTTCTAAAAACTTTCAGAAACGTGATAAAAAGAGTCATAAAAATACACTTTTTTTTTCAATAACGTTGCATAATCATTAATTTTGTTATCATATTTATGCAGTATTTTTGATTTGGAAAAAACTCAACAGTACAGAAAAATATTGAAATTTTTTTTAAAGCGTACATCACTTATGAACCTTCGGCACCGTTAATTTTTTTCTCAATTGCATAGTTGCTTCTAACGATAAACTTGATGAGATTTCGAAATTTTTCAGCAGGTGTTTTGGCTTCTTGGAAAATTATACGACGCTGAAAAAAGACGATAATCCATAATCCATTATCATTGACATCATTTGGAGCAAGAAAAATCTTTCTAAAATCGAAGCTTAGGTTTTCGATCAATTTATTCGTACTCTGATTAATTCCATATCTTTTTCAAAATAACGATTCTCCAATTTTTCATCGGAAAATTTCAAAATTCGTTATTTTTGTATAACTCTACGAACAAGTGCGTGATTAGAGAAAATAAGCGAATTATGACACGGTTTTTGTATCATGTATGAAAATTTAACGCATCGAAAATAAAAATAACACTTGGTTACTGAAAACTGCCTTATTCAATTGTAATTCTTTCTGAACTAGTTTTCCCAACGTATAATATGCAGTTAGGTCAAAACAAAAACTCCAGTAACGAAAAATAAGTTTTCACCATCCCTCCGCGGAAAGTTCAAATTTCCGTTTTGCCGGGAGTCAAGTATTCCGCGGAGGCCTGGTGAAAGATAATATGCACAACACGGGAGTAAATATAGACTATCTCAAATATCGCCTTCGGCTCGATAGACAAATTTGCCCACGGTTTGAACTAGTCTACTCCCCCCCCCCCCCTAATTGCGAAATATATTACTATTCGCAAAAATGCAAAATATTTTTTTATTAACCCTTAATTGCCACACCTCCGCGGAGTAACACGCTTGCCAAACTCGGGTGTCGGCCACCTCAGCCATAAAAACTGTAATAAATAATTTGCTGTTGGATATTTTTCTTTGAAAATTGGTTTGGAAGCTTTCAAAAGCTTACTTTGGAATATAAATTGGGTTATATAACCGCAAATTACATTTAAGTACTCAATAAAGTGTGCAAAAGCAAAAAAAAAATGAAAAAATGACAATTTTGACGAAAAAATTCATATTTTTGAAATTTTTCAATATGACGGGCTGAAATTTCAGCTAAGTCTTCTCCTGATGTGTTTTTATAAGAAAAAAATATTAGTTTACTGGATCTTTAAAAAAAAAAAATAGGCGAGCAAGGGCTAAACAAAATATTTTTTTTGTGTAAAATTATTTAATAGATTTGCTGCACCGCCGACTGATGAATACAAAAAAAGAAAATTACACCCTGTGCAAATAAATTCGGTTATATATTCCCACTAATTTGTTTAGCATCTTACAAAGCTAATTTTTTTGTTCGTAATAAAAATACGATTATCTCAACTGAGTTCCCATAAAAATTATTAGTTTAGTATAATATTTCGTTGAAAAACGGGTGAGAAGGATTTTCGTTCCGTTTTTCATATGTAGTCATACGAAGAAAATCTATAGGTGAAAAGTTCGTCACTGGTAATTAAAAAATAAACGGCATAGCGGCTTGTGAATAACCATTCAAAGAGGAAGCTTGCGCGACCCTTGCCGTACTCTTAGACAAATATGACGATTTGAACATTTTTTTCTATCAGTTTTGAAGGGGAAATTTGAGTGGAATATTTGCGCATATGGGACAATTTGAAAAATATCAATGCCCGAAATTATTCGATAACCCATACCAACATGAGAACATAAACGTCACGTACATCTGCTGCATAAATACGTATAAAGATATGCGTCTGTAGAAGTAACCTATGGACAACAGTAATACATGATATTAGAAAGAAAAAGGTAGCTCTAAACGTTTTAATTTAAACATCGTACTGAAACGAAACATGTGTACTTCTCCACTAATACGAAGCCTGATAACTCTACTTATTCGTCCGAAAAATTTCTCGAGCAATTCGCACATTCAGATCCAAGCCCGTTCTGATCAAATCGTCACATCTCAAAGTTAATTGTTTGAGAAAACATTAAAATTTTAGAGATTCATTTGTTGGGTCATTTAAACTCGGTGTAAACAGCATTTCACCCACTGGTAGCCGAATAACACGCTGTTACTATCATTGGGTCATTTTGACCCGATGCGAATAGCGTTAAACGTACTGGT
This sequence comes from Campoplex capitator, assembly GCA_037576405.1. Classification (NCBI taxonomy): domain Eukaryota; kingdom Metazoa; phylum Arthropoda; class Insecta; order Hymenoptera; family Ichneumonidae; genus Campoplex; species Campoplex capitator. Next base: position 11,336 of record JARBWI010000521.1, on the reverse strand, counting down.
AGCCAAGTGACACGTCGGTACTGCCATTGGGTCATTTTGACCCGGGTCAAACAGCGTTGCACCTATTGGTAGCTGAGTAACACGTCGTTACTACCATTGGGTCATTTTGACCCGGGGCAAACTGCGTTACACCTACTGGTAGCCGAATAACACGCTGTTACTATCATTGGGTCATTTTGACCCGATGCGAATAGCGTTACACGTACCGGTAGCCAAGTGACACGTCGGTACTGCCATTGGGTCATTTTGACCCGGGTCAAACAGCGTTGCACCTATTGGTAGCCGAGTAACACGTCGTTACTACCATTGAGTCATTTTGACCCGGGGCAGACTGCGTTACACCTACTGGTAGCCGAATAACACGCTGTTACTATCATTGGGTCATTTTGACCCGATGCGAATAGCGTTACACGTACCGGTAGCCAAGTGACACGTCGGTACTGCCATTGGGTCATTTTGACCCGAGTCAAACAGCGTTGCACCTATTGGTAGCCGAGTAACGCGTCGTTACTACCATTGGGTCATTTTGACCCGGGGCAGACTGCGTTACACCTACTGGTAGCCGAATAACACGCTGTTACTATCATTGGGTCATTTTGACCCGATGCGAATAGCGTTACACGTACCGGTAGCCAAGTGACACGTCGGTACTGCCATTGGGTCATTTTGACCCGGGTCAAACAGCGTTGCACCTATTGGTAGCCGAGTAACACGTCGTTACTACCATTGGGTCATTTTGACCCGGGGCAGACTGCGTTACACCTACTGGTAGCCGAATAACACGCTGTTACTATTATTGGGTCATTTTGACCCGATGCGAATAGCGTTACACGTACCGGTAGCCAAGTGACATGTCGGTACTGCCATTGGGTCATTTTGACCCGGGTCAAACAGCGTTGCACCTATTGGTAGCTGAGTAACACGTCGTTACTACCATTGGGTCATTTTGACCCGGGGCAGACTGCGTTACACCTACTGGTAGCCAAGTAACACGTCGTTACTACCAATGGGTCATTTTGACCCGGGGCAGACTGCGTTACACCTACTGGTAGCCGAGTAACACGTCGTTACTACCATAGGGTCATTTTGACCCGAGCTGAAAGAACTACTGTGACTGATGACCAAGTAATGCATTACTTCTACTTACAACATAAAATGTGATGAGTGATGGAATTTTTTTCCATTAAAAAATTCAATGTGATGAGTAATGGAATTTTTTCCATTACAAAATTCAATGTGATGAGTGATGGAATTGTTTTCCATTACAAAATTCAATGTGATGAGTGATGGAATTTTGTTCCATTACAAAATTCAATGTAATGAGTGATGGAATTTTTTTCCATTACAAAAGTCAATGTAATGAGTGATGGAATTTTTTCCCATTACAAAATTCAATGTAATGAGTGATGGAATTTTTTTCCATTACAAAATCAATGTAATGAGTGATGAAAATGGTAATGCATTACCAAAAGTAATGCATTACTTACAACCCTGCGAAATACCTTTTTGGATACTGTGCGAATCGATCAAAATCGAATTCTTATGTTCTTTCCTGTCACCAGAACCATTATACAGTTGAAGGGCGGTGTTTTTTTTTCACATTGATAATTGAACTTCTATGATGAAAGTTTTGATTCTTTTCTACATTTTTCGGTTCGATGATCTTTCTATTAACTTTATCATGAGAAATTATGTCATCATTAGTCTCCATGAAAGTCACGACTTTGGGGGGTTCGAGTTTTCCCATGCTAGACCGTGTTTTTGGGTTTTCTGTCACGACGGAAAGTTTTAGATTAGGTAAATTCACTGGCAAATTCCACTTTGATATAGCAATAACCGGAAGATTGTGATCAGAAGGCGCTATTTCCGCCACTACATGAGGCAAACTGGAATCTGCACAGTTTTCCGCTACTTGTGAAGACTCAAGTTTGTGAGGAAGGTGGTTCACTCCTATAACAGTCGGTTCTCGTATAATTGCATTCCCGTTAACACAATCATGAGCTTTGTCTGTTTTCACGTCTCGAGAGTGTTTATTGCTTTGCCGCCGGAATCGTAGTCTCGATACCTTCTGTCTTCGGATTTTCAACTGCTGCAATGAGCATATTTTGATAGAATCTCCTTCCTGAACTATCCGTGGGAAATGACTGATTATCCCTGTGTCAAATATTTCCAATAAATGTTGACGCATATTCCTGACATCGTACTCAATTTTTTCCGGTTTCACACCAAAAAAAAGCGATGTTGCGAAAGCAATGGCAAATACTCCACAGTCACTCGAATTGGGTTGATTCGTTACGACTGGGAATTTAACGGGACGCTGGTCAAACGAGTATTTCGGAAACAGACGCTGGAGATACAATTTATGATGTGGATGTAGATTTTTTTGGTTCATAGAATCAAATATGAAGATGGAATCGGTGTCATAATAAGCACACACCCAATGGCCCCCTCTATTGTTGATTCCTTCTGAACTATGCAAAATTTGAATAAATTTACGATCAGCTCTCTCTTCAGTAATATTATGAGGCAATTGTACCTTCCATGTTTCTTGCATCACAAATTCAGATGCAGAATGTTCCACCAATAGTCGACCAAAGGTGTCAATGTGATCTCCAGTAAGCCACTCGCCTCTAGATATAACCATTCGATCTTCGATTTTGAATTTGTTCATATTTATCTTTGGAATAGACAATCGCCGTTAACAGCTAATAGCAAATTTCAATACAGTGCCCGTAACAGCTTGTGGTATGCCGCACGTAGCAGCTTTCGATGTAGCGCACGAAGCAGCTTTTGATATAGCGCTTGAAGCAGCTTTTAATGCAGCGCACAAAGCAGCTTTTGATATAGCGCTGGGAGCAGCTTTTGATATAGCGCACGTAGCAGCTTTAGATATAGCGCACGGAGCAGCTTTTGATATAGCGCACGTAGCAGCTTTAGATATAGCGCACGAAGCAGCTTTTGATTTAGCGCACGTAACAGCTTTAGATATAGCGCACGAAGCAACTTATGGAATAGCGCTAGAAGCAGCTTTCGATGTAGCGCTTTTATAGCAGCCGTTCAAAAAAAAAGGAAAAGAATTGGAAGAGAAGAAAGATAAGGTGAAAAGAAGTACCTCTTCGTGAAATGTCTCCGGAAGTCGGGAAAACCTGCACATAAAGGAATCGTACCGATCAGGAATAGGCACAACAAACCGTGGGAGAATGTTATGGTTTTTTTTTTGGTTGAACCATATTCGTAATGAGAAAAAGAATTCAAATTAGCCACATCAAAATTAACCACTCAAAAAAAAGTACTTCATGCCGAACTAACGGAATTTTTATTTTTATTTACATTTAAATGTTTCAGGTGTGACTCTTTCACGGCTTCTAGAATTATATAAAAAATAATTGACTATCAATACCCGGGGTTTCCCCAATAGGAAAATTGCGATTTGACTATCGCTAAAAATAGTGAATAAAGAGGAATGTCTTGATCGATACAATAAGAAATAAAAGTTTTTGCTTGCGTGTTGCATTTTAAAATGAAGTGTCATTTATAGACGTTGACGACGATGTAATAAATGCAACTAGTTCATATTTATATATATATAAAATAATAAAATAAATGAATCGCAAAACACACCGAAAAAGGTTTTTAAACGAAGAAATTGAAAGAAACAAATAAAACGTGATTCTTGTCGTACAAAAAAATTTTAAAACCAAGAAAGCAAGGTCCTCTTTTATTGTCCATCTCCCCGTGGTGAAGAATGGGCAACGCTGTATTATTTATATATAGTGGCAGAGTGACGATTATGTTATGTCTTCTATCCGTTGTAACTTTTTCCCTCGCATAATAAAAATAAATTCGAAATTTTTTTTCTGAAAAATTATCAACTTTACGGAAAAATTTTGTAGAATCAAGTGTTTAGAATCATCCGAAAAATATGTATGAGATTTTTCCGAATTTTCGAACTTTTTAAAAAATTGTCAAAATTCAACAATTCAAAAATGGCTCAAAAATTTCTGAAAAAATTTATACGTGTTTTTTGGATGATTCTCAATACTTTTTGTTCTATAAATTTTTTTCGTCAAGTTGATTCTTTTCAAGAAAAAAAATCATGCAACGTTACATCATGCTGTTTCACAAAAACCGCCATTTGGGAACAACTAAGAGGAAAAAAAGTTCATAACCAGGGTTGTGGAAAAACCAGACATTCGAACCGCCATTGCTGGCGATAATATGGTCATTTAAGTGCAGGACCAACAACAAAATTTTTTTTAAATGACGCTAAAAAATCTTGTCTTTTCAATTTAAAACGCAAAAGTAAAGGGGAATTCGATTTTATTTTACAAAATAAATGCCAGATTCTGAGAAAGCACCCTCGAAAACCTCTTATATTAGATTTTGAGGAACATTTTTTTAGTTTTTCAATTAAAACTGTGTATTTGAGATGGTGTGCACAAAATTGTCGTTTTGTGCATTAATGGATTAACTGTATAACGTAGATCAATAAATCTTGCACGTATATCTTGAGGGGCGTTTTCCCTAGATGATGAATGAATTTTGAAATAATACGTTAATTAATTACCGATCGATGATGCAAAGCGTTAAATGAGATTTGCATTGTTTTTGAGAAAAACAATTCCAAATATCAATTGTTGTGCCCCGAGCACTCATAAAATAAGCGTGCATAGCAATAAGCACCCTCAGCATAAATGCATCAACTCGACCAACTCGAAGGTCGTCTCCAAGTGAGTCCGTCGACCTGAAAATCCTCCATCGAACATTCGAGAATAAAATAGTAAAAGAGTAGGAGGAAATCGCTCAGTCTATAAATTTACCGACTAAACGAAAATCGCCAGTCTTTGACGAAATTCCGAACGATTGGTCTCGAGGCAAATAAACTTCTAATTTGTATCTACTTAAATAAACTTATCGTTAACTTGTTACAAAAGTATTGAGTTGGAGTTTCAACTCTTTTGGCCTTAATCCCTTAAATACTAGTCCTTGATAACTCGTCCCTTCGAGACGGTCTTCGCAGACACAACACAATGTAGGATCGGATTGTATAAAATATTAGGAATTTTTTCCTCAAAACCAACGCATTTCTAGGAAAAATAGAAAACTATGAAAAGTTCTCAAAATTTGTCAAAGAATGCACCTAAATTTTTTCAAAATTAAAAAAAAAAATTTTGGATGTTGCAAAAATTGACCATTTGGAAAATAAAAAAAAATCGCACAAAACATTCCGCAAACAATTCTAGTGCATTTTCGGAGTGATTTTAAGAACTTTTTTTTCTTGACAACTTTCTCTAAAAGTGCATCATGTGAAAAAAAAAAATCATTACTTTTTTCACGAAAATTTTTCACTTCAGTCGACATTTTAAATACACTAATGTAAAAAAAAAAATTTTTGACCATGGATTATTGAAATTCAAACATTCATGCCACCGGTTAGTACAGTTCCAGGTCCATCCCAAAACGGGAAACCTTTGAAAATTCAGATTAAAAAAAAAAAGTGTGAAAAAGTCATGTATTTTTCGTTTTAAACCGCATTTTCTTGTAATTAAAATTTTTTTCGAGAAATTCCGTGAGTATCATCGGAAAGAGCACATCTTAAACTAAAAGATTATGTGCTTTTAATTTTTGTTTAGTCCAGAGTAGCAGTAGTTATGAGACACTAAATAGTGTCGTAACTCGAGGGGCGTCCTGGGCCGAAACGGGTTAATACCTCGCCTAAACATCGAGATTCTCCCATACTTTTCCGTTTTAAAGGAGCAAAAGAAACTGAAGTTGCAGAAAAAAAATCCCAATCGCTCTGAAGACAAGCCAAGGTAACGTTTTTCCAATTACAATATCGTAAAAAACGAGTTTTTATTCCAAAATTAGATGTTACAAGCCGAAATTCATATCTTGCCGGAAATCGAGATTCTCCCGTGCTTTTCTGTCTCCAAGGGGCAAAAGATATTGAAGTTACAGAAAAACAAATCCTCATTGCCCAAGAAAGAAACCAAGGCAATGTTTTCTCACTTCCAGGTTAGCAGAAAAACGAGTTTTTATCCTGAAATTGGATGTTACAGGCTGAAATTCATATCTCGCCTCAAAATCGAGATTCTCTCCCATACTTTTCTGTCTCAAAGGGGCAAATGAAACTAAAGTTGCAGGAAAAAAATCCCAATCGCCTTGGAGCCAAGATAACGTTTTTTCATTTATCATTTTTATTTTTTATTATATAGGACCTTTTGAGCGTCTTGATGCAAGACATCAAGACGCACAACTTTTATGCATTGCGTTTTTCGATGAAATGCATTTAAAAAAATAGAGGGCATGTTCCTGTAGATCTAAAAAAAATCGGGGCACTGGTGGGGTCTTTGAATAGACCTCATGTTCATTCGTACTGGACTAATTTATTCGTACTGGACTAAGAAGTGCATAGGGACAAATTCTAGAAAATTCAGATCTCTTCAACTTTTGTCAAACACGTCATGGTGCATGACGGAAGGAAGAAAAAATTGAATAATAGCGTCATCTTACCCATTCTGGTGTTTAGCACATGAGCGGAAGAAAAAAAATTATAAAAAATGTAATCTTCTTCAAGTTTTGTCATCACATTTTCCATCTACGATAAAGAATAAGCGAAAATCAAGCTTACAACCCAACAATGGCTGCACTGTTGTGTAACGAAAATTCAACTCGGCGCAGCACATTTGCTTAAAAAAAGTAAATTTTTACTCTCCGCAAGCTACCTTTTGACTATCATATTCGTAGCTTATCCACCAGTCAGCTTGAGACTGTAATAATATAAAACTTCATGGATCATTTCATGGTAATCTAGAGTATGGTCAGTGCAGTCAAGAGGCTTGATCAATCGGCTTCAAATTGGCAAACTTGAGTGCCTGCGATACATAAAGGTTTCATCTGCTGACCGGTCACAATGCAAATTTGACTCTGCGAAGCTGTGCTGTGTGTTGTCGATTAACTTTTCATGGCATCTTAAGGTGGAGCGGGTTTGTTTATCCAGACTTGAACATACAATACTGTTTCACATAAGATTTTAATTTAGATACACTACGGTCGGAAAGTTTCCGGACAAAAGTCGGAAAAAGTTGCCACACTCTTTTTCATGTTACTCCGTCGACAACGTAAATAAATTAATTTAATAAATGGCATTATAAAGGAGAGAAATATCATTTCATTTTGCTTTTTTTGAAAAATTTTTGCAATTTTTTTTACGACTAGGATGTCATTTTGAAAACGATCATTTTTCGTCTTTTTTTTTTCCTTTTTACAGAGCGACCGCGTTTTCAGTAGAAATTTTTTTTTTGAATTTCTATGACCGGATCTTGAAAAGGCAAAACTCAAGCTTCAATTTCGTTTTTTATAAAATCCGTTACGATTTTTTTTGAAAAAGTTATCATGTTTTTGGCGAAAAGAGACGGAATTCAGTAATTCCTGCGTAACACGAAAACTATCACATTAAGAAAAAAATCTTAAAGGAGTGAAAAGTTGCCTCTGAGATTGTTCTAGTCACTCGAATTTTTCCAGATTTTTTTTCCGAAATTTTTTTTTTCGTTGATTTTAGTCGAACTCCAGGTCTATCAATTTCCGTAATTTAAAAACTATGGGTTTTTTCACCAAAAGTCCAAGTACAAAAAAGTTTTATTTCTTTATTTTAAACATTTTGGAGTTTTTTCAGATTTTTTTTCTCCGATGATGTTCATCATCATCGTCAACATCGTCGGATAAAAAAATACGGAAAAAAATCTGAAAAAATTTCAAAACGTTAAAAATGAAGAAATAAAACTTTTTCGTTCTTGGACTTTTGGTGAAAAAACCCATAGTTTTTAAATTACGGAAACTGATAGACCTGGAGTTCGACTAAAATCAACGAAAAAAAAAAAATTTCGGAAAAAAAATCTGAAAAAAATCGAGTGACTAGAACAATCTCAGAGGCAACTTTTCACTCTATTAAGATTTTTTTCTAAATGTGATAGTTTTCGTGTTACGCAGGAATTACCGAATTCCGTCTCTTTTCGCCAAAAACATGATAACTTTTTCAAAAAAAATCGTAACGGATTTTATAAAAAACGAAATTGAAGCTTGAGTTCTGCCTTTTCAAGATCCGGTCATAGAAATTAAAAAAAAAAAATTTCTACTGAAAACGCGGTCGCTCTGTAAAAAGGAAAAAAAAAAGACGCAAAATGGTCGTTTTCAAAATGACGTCCTAGTCGTAAAAAAAATCGCAAAAATTTCAAAAAAAGCAAAATGAAATGGGATTTCTCCCCTTCTAAATGCCGTTTATTAAATTAATTTATCTACATTATCGACGGAATAACATGAAAAAGAGTGTGGCAACTTTTTCCGACTTTTGTCCGGAAACTTTCCGACGGTAGTGTATATACTTTCAGAAAAAAAGATAAACATGATAAATCAGCGTTGTCAAAGTTATTTTCGCATCTGAAGTAGAAAACTATCATTTTTTAAATTGGTTCCATGGTATAGCTCAACAATAATTCACCCGTGTTTTTTCTTTTTGCATTTCGAATCGCTCGTAAACAGTTATGTAAACAAATTGTCAAAAATTTTGTCTTGATGAAAAACGAATAGCACCATTCGATTCTACGGGGAAAAACCAAGAAAAATCTCCTTTAGCGTTTTTGCATCAGACTCTATAGGGTCTGATAAATATCTTTTGTTGGTTTAAATCTGGGCTAGATATATAGCCTCCAACTAAGTAAGTATTGGGATCAGCCTAAAAATAATTCACCCATGTTTTTCAACGGAAAATGTAAAAAATTCGTGACAATCATACTGTATTTTCTCAACAGCAAAAATAAAGCTTTACTACCCCATTCGAGAAAACTGAAAAAAAAAAACATTTCTACTAGATTTGGAAACATTTTTCAAAGGCCAAAAAACGGCCGAAAAATGGTTGCTCTTCATAAAATTCACAAAAGCATCCAAAGTCTTCAAAACAAAGCTCTATTTATTCTTCTCAAAACGCCGTTTGCTGAATTTGATTACGTTATTTTGTGGCTGAGGTACCAACTTTTTACTGCAGCTAGAAATTTCAAACGGCGTACCTAAACTTTTGAATGGCAGTGTACAAATTTTTCCCCTCGTAAGATTTTAACCCAGCCCCAAGTTCTTGAGATATGTGAATGAATGCATCAGAGTTCGAGATAAACGTCATCGGCTAAAGTTTTTTTTTACAATCTAAAAAAATTCCAAAACTTTCAAAATGGAGAAATAATTTTTATAACTCTGACTATTTGTTATGAAGCCCATAGTATTCCAATTACGAATAAATCTCAGTAAAAAGGTCAAAATTGAAATTTTCCGTTTATTCAATTTTTTAATGCATAAGTGGTAGAGATAAACTCGTAGAAAATTTAGATCTGCACAACTATTTTTGAACGCTTCATAGTCCACGATCGATATTATTTGGATGAATAAATCAAGACAGTGACGATGATAACCACTTATCTCGCCCATTCCACTTTTCTGCACATAAGTGAAAGAGAACAAGCTTGTAAGACACCTGGTTCTCCATAACTTTTGGTATCAAATTTTCCGTCTACGATTAATTTTTGAAAACAAGTCAGAATGCAATAAGAAGAAACTGCAAAATGGTTACATCTGTTTGATTTAAATTTCTAGCGCATAAGTGGTATATAAGACAAACTTACAAAAAATTGTATGCATACCGTATAAAGAAACAAACTACGCTGATCTGATGATTGTTAGGTAAACGAAAAACTTGTAAAAATATAACACAAGAGATTATAAAGTTGTAAATGATGTGAGGCACTCGAAAAAAACAACCTTACTACTAAACAATAATTGCACTGCTGTGTAATAAAAATTTAATTTAACATAATATATTCGCTTAAAAAATGTAAATAAATAAATAAATATTCATTTCCACAAGTTATTTTATAATTATCTTCTGTCTATCTTATCCATTGGCTAGATTGAGACTGTAATAACATAACTTCATGATAAACTTCATGATATTTCATGGTAATACTAAGTTCAATCAGGTGCTTAGATTACACCGGAGTGCCTGATTCACCACAGACCGCAGTGGAATCCACCCAATGTTAACTTATAAAATTGCTATAGCTTGACAGCAAATGTAAATGGGTTTCGAGACTCACTTGACTTCAAACTTGAATGAATTAAAGCCTTATCTGTAAACTGAACTAGAGCATTCAAGTAGCTTGATCAACCGGCTTCGAATTGACAAACTTGAGTGGCTGCGGTACTAATTGTAAGAATTATCATTAATTGACCAATCGCAATGCAAATTTGACTCCGCAAAGCTATGCTTTCTAATTAGAGCAGAGTGGTACACAAAGTTTAACACAGTGTAACACAGTATTAGGCACAGAGTGAGTGTTTGTTATAACAAACATCAGTGACACACACAGTGATACGAGGCTGGCGGCAGTGTATAGAAATTATAACAGTGTGTATTGGACACAATGTCGCTCTGTGTCTGACTGGTCTAATTGAAAAACACCTTGCAAAGAGTGCATCGCAGTGTATCATAGTTGAGACAGACTATATTTGACAGTATGTTGCTCTGTGTCGCACTCTTCTCTAATTGGAAAGTACACTGCGACACACTGAAAGGAGCATAGTACACTCCGAGCAGTGTAATACACAGCTCGCAGTGTGTTGTAGTTGAAATAGTGTGTATTGGACAGTGTCGCTGTGTGTCTGACTGTGTTCTAATTTAAAAGCACCCTGTGAGCAATGGATTGCAGTTGACATAATCTGTGCTGGACCCAGTGTCGCTCTGTGTCAAAATCTCTTCTAACTGACTTAAATGAAGTACTGTTTATTTAATATAAAAAGCGCTTGGTACGCTTGGGCATTTAGCACCAAGAGCAACTAGGAAAGCAGAGAATTGCGGAGAGCAGTTTGGGCAATAGAATCTTGAGTGATGCCTACTCATTACCCTGTCAATATTATTACAAACATGAAAAAAAATTCTATTACCTTTGATCAATGAGAGAATTGCGCCGGAAATTGAAGTAACAAATCTGGAGACCTTTTTAACAACTGGACAAGTGTGGACGGATCAAAATAGTTCACCTGCGGATAAATTATTGTTTATAATTTTCTACAATCGAAAACCATCATCACCACAGCTCATGGAAAAAAACGTCATTCAATGTAGTATATGCACGGTTATATTATTTATTTTCATCACCAGAACTGAAAAAAGTTCAATTTATGAATGATTAATTAAATCGTAATACGCGCTGATTTACTTGTCTTGAAATTTAATGAGTCGCTCTTAATGAACCAGCCTTTTTATAATCTTCTTTTCGATCATTTGCAAGTAA